>JAQQSK010007544.1:0-13935 GCA_028658325.1 Potorous gilbertii | reverse complement strand
TGAGACTATAACCCCTTGTGACTGAGAAAAATCCTGCCTCTAAACTCTAGAAAGTCACTGATAGCACAGTTACTCCTAAGGAGAAGTCTCATGAGGACTCCTCAAAGGGAGAAAAGGACTATTGGATCCAGGATTCCGGAAATATCCGTTGGCCTTACATGTTCCATGCAAATATAGCTAGCTACTTTTGTGCTTTATGTTTGAACCAACTTGAGTCCTCTTCAGCAACTTAGTGGGTACAAAGGGCAAGTGTACCCTGGTTGGGGAAATTACTTTGTGACTACTATTCTCATTATACCTTCTCAAATTCTTTTTTTGAAAAGTAAATAGAGTTCTGCTGGTTGATTGATAATAGGGAGCATACCAGATGGGGGCTCGTGAGCCACAATACTTTAACTCCCCAAATTCTCAGAATTAACCCTCATAGAACCCTGGGAGTGAGGAGAATAGTAACCAGAAGACCTCTGGAAACTTAGACCTGTAGTGAGAGTATAAATAAGTTGAAAGGGTGATTTCAGAGGTGATGATATACTTCAAAAATAATTTGAGTGCCTCCTGTGGACCCAAAAATACAGAAGACGCTACCTCCTTTTCTAACGAGGTGCTTACCACCTAGTTAGGAACACCAAATATGATACAATTTGAGAACAAAATCAATTAAATGCATGATAATGCTGTTTACATTATGTATTGCCCTATGAAAGAATACAAAGGAAATGGATTAATTAAAAACAGAGTAAGAAGATATCTTCTAAGTTCATCTTAAGGTGGATCTTGAAAGAAGTTGTGTTTATAGACTCAGCAGAAAGATGAGAACATATTCCAGATAGGAGGTATAGCCATTAGAAACACAAGGTTGGAAACAGAAATCAGAAAAAACAAAAAAGTATTGTACAGAAGAGTCTAGTTTGAGTGGAAGAGCTATACTAGAGAAGAGAAAGAGATGGAGTTGAGGAAAAATTGAAGGAAAGAATTGTTTGTATAAGAGAAATAGACCCATAAAGTCTATCTGTAGAATTTTAGACCTTAGATTTTATTACCTAGTTTAACCTGACATCTTGGTTATCTCCTCAGAAGAGTGGACTCTTCTATGCTCTTCCAAGTAAAACTAGAGGCCTTTTTATAGCTCTTGTAGAAAAGCAGGTGTTGTTTCCTTAGATCAGCAAAAAAACTTCCCTAGGAAGGAAAAAAAACCCTGAAACTGCCTTTGTTTCCCCCCTCCTTTGTGGAATCCTTCAGAGTATCAGGACCAGAATTAAAGTGCTATATCAGTTGTAATCAGCTCTTCATGACCCCATTTGGGGTTTCTTGACAAAGATGCTGGAGTGATTTGCCATTTCCTTCTCCAGCTCAGTTTACAGATGAAGGAACTGAGGTAAATTGGGTTAAGTGACTTGCCCAGGGTCACACAGCTGTTAAGTGTCTAAGGCTGGATTGGAACTCAGGTCTTCCTGAATCCAGGCCAAGTGCTCTATCCACTGCACTACCGTACTACCCATAACACTCTTTAGAATAAAGAATAACATCCTTCTAGCTAGACAATGCGCTCAAACTTTTTTCTTCTTTGTCATTAGGTTCAGGATTTCCATGTTTAACGTACTCCATATACCTCCTGATTTTCATTTTTTAAGACCAGACTATAAGTCATGTCAATGACATTTGCCCAGTAACTACAGTCAATATCTGTGGTAGGCACTGTACTCTATCCTAAGTGATGAGAATACAAAGAAATGAGAATACAAAAAAACATCCCCACCTTCAGGAAGCTACTGGAGAGAACATAGGGGTTCTCTAGTTTTTAGACTGTACTCATATTACATTATTCCAAGTAAGAGAGTGTCTGAGAAAAGGCGTAGAGACTCAGCCATGTCCAGGGGAAAGGTTACTGGTCATTCCACAGGCTTAGCCCCATATCTGCCCCTTCATATGCAGATATAGCCAGCCAATGGGACTTTGAGCTCATGTTTTTGGGTTCACTCACATCCACCCAGGGAACTGTAACAACTATAAGGAAGAAGATTTGGCCTGATAGAATGTAGGATTCTGGGATTGTTCTTTAGCAGGAGAGTAATATGACAAAAATGGTGTTGGAAAATTATTATTCTGGTAACTGTGCAAAATGAGCTGAAGAAAATAAGATTTAATGCAGCTATTCCCTGCTACCCTGTGCTACATTACACCACACACACACACACACACACACACGCACACACACACACACGTACACACACACACAGTGCACAATGCCCCAACCACTTTATAGCTACCTTTCCAAAAAACTTCCCTCCGCATCCATAAATTGTCTGGAACACCATTAATCTCAGCGTGCATGTTACCTTTTTAAATGTCTTTCAACTTCACACTTCTCTTTATCATCCACTCCTTTTGCACTCTCTATCACTTTAAATAATAAACAGCTATCTTATAAACAGATTCAGAAATTCCTGGTCCTTTCTACACACATTGAAGCTGTATTTTCAAAAAGGAACTTGTGAAAAGTTATTATTGGGCAAGGCTTAATGATATGCCTCATTCCTCACGTAAAAGAAAGAAGGAAAGAAGAAAGGTAGGAAAGAAGGAAGGTAGGAAGGAAGGAAGGAAGGAAGGAAGGAAAGAAAAGAGACAGCAAATTTAGTGAAGGAATAAAATGAAAAATATTAATAAAATATGCAAATAAATAAATACATGTGTATATGGAAACATGCATTTATTGTATTACACACATGTATATAAATGTGTTAGTGTGGTTATATATGCATGTTCATCGATACCTGTGTGTATGTGCACTCATGCATATGTGTCCATATCTTCCCAGACCTTTTCAGTGCCTTTTTACTATGATTCAGAAAGCTCTGGTAACTAAAGCTCTAAGGTTACAAAAAAATCATTTTCCTGTTAACTAAATAGAACTGTAGCAAGAATGCCTCTAGTCTCCATATAAAAATGCTTAGATGTTTTAATGGAGATTGATGCAGGAAAAAAAACTCTTGTTTAGGAATTTCATAGAATTTTAATGCTAGAAAAAACTTAGAGACAATTAAAGGAACAGTAGCATGCCATAGGAGATGAGTCCTAGACTTGGAATCAGTAGGATCTGAGTTCAAATTCTTCCATACTTACTAGCTGGTTAGACCACTTAACTTTTCTCAGCCTCCTTCTCATCTGTAAAATGGGGATAATGGTAGAACCTAGATCACTTGGTTGTTGTGAAAACCAAATGAAATAATATCTGTAAAGTGCTATGTTGAGGCACCTAGATGGTTCAGGGGATAGAACACTGGGCCTGCGGGTCAGGAAGATCTGAGTTAAAATCTGACCTCCAACATTTGCCAGCTGTGGGATCCTGGCCACTCTGTTTGCCTTAATCTACTGGAGAAGGAAATGGAAAACCATTCCAGTATCTTTGCCAAGAAAACCTATGCATAGTATTGTCTTACTATGGTCCACAGGGTCATGGGGTCACAGATACAACGGAACAACAACGCAAAGTGCTATAAAAATGTTAACTAGCCAGTCCTACCCCCTTATTTTATTAGTAAGCAAACAGATTCAGGAAGATTGTGATTTTTCCCAAGGTCATACAGATACCTGATGATGGAGCTGGTCCCTGGAAGGCAGATTTACAGACTCCAAGTCCAAGGATTTGCCCTTACAGTTCATTATCTTTTGCTCACCCCTAAGCTTAAGTATGTCAATCTATGTCTTTGATAAGCTAATCGAGCTATAGATCATCAAGTCTGCTGCAAGGGAAAACATTGGCTTTGGACTCCACAAAGACCTGGATGGAAATCTTGACTGTGACATTCGTTGTAGAGCCATCGCTCACATAACTTCCCTGGATCTCATTTTCTCCATTAGTAAAATGAATGGGTTTGAGCTGGAAGAACTCTAAGGACCTTCGCAAACTCTAAAATATTAATTCCTTTGACTCCATTTCCATCCAGTTTCTTAAAATGAATATGTTTCAGACATAAAATTTTTAAACAGAGCATTTATATCAACTCTTTAGAAGCACATATTTCCTTTTCCTCATCCATCTTGCCCTACTCAAGGAACTCAGTAACAATGACTTAGAAATAAAGGTGTTTTAAATTGTCAACAACAGAGTCTGGCTCTCACGGCTGTCAACATGAGTAATCTCTGAGTCTGAGACAAAGTGGAGGTGAATGAAAGGGAAAAGAAGAGAAAGGAGAAATGAAAAAAGCATTTGATGAAGAACATGAAATTCCAGGTAGAATGAGAATGAATGCACCCAAATAACCTAGCTAGAGAGAGAAGAGATG
Organism: Potorous gilbertii; assembly: GCA_028658325.1. Classification (NCBI taxonomy): domain Eukaryota; kingdom Metazoa; phylum Chordata; class Mammalia; order Diprotodontia; family Potoroidae; genus Potorous; species Potorous gilbertii. The sequence goes on along the minus strand of JAQQSK010007544.1, from coordinate 9,652 downwards.
TTCGACAACCTTGTCTTGGTATCTCACCGCAGAAGAACATCAAATTTTAGACATGGAAATAATCTAAACCAACACTTCCTTTCCTCAAGGAGGAAAAAGAAGCCTAAGCAATTTGCCCAAGGTCACTGGGCAAGTTAATAGCCTACCTAATTATTATTCCATCCAGTCATCAGTTCATCAAATTGGACCAAAAAGTAAACAGGAATTAGCCTGATGCTTCAAGCCCTGCTATCAGCTTTTCACAGAAGCCTTATTCTTTCTAATCACCAAGGTGACTAGCTGCCTTGTTCTAACTTGCTGCAGTTTCTTAGCTAGCATTATCCAAGGGTATCACTAAGTAGACTTCATTACAGAAATTGAGCCTGAGGGTGACAGAGGTACATAGGAGAGTGGCAAAACTCATATTAGAAAGGAATATTTGCAGTCTGTCAACCCAGTCAAGACTAGGAGAGAAGGCTAATCATTCACTAGATGCCACTAGTGGAGATGTTTGATTAGATCATATAATTTTCCAAACTGGGAATGATTACAGAATTAAAGAAATTGTTATGCTCAGGGGACCATCTCCAGATTTCATTTTACTCTAAAAAAAAATTATAAATGGATTTTTAGAATGATCTAGTTTTTTAATATGGATAAACAGCACCATCTAGTGTATCTCCTTCTCTGACTTCATGTTCAAAAGACCCCAGAAATCTTGTTGATATCCATTTACATTGTCTTGGAATTTAAATCAACTGCAGTAACTTGGATGATATTTACATTTTAAGCCTTATCTCTAATTGGAATTCATTTAATACTAAACAAACACTTATTAGATACCTATAGTGTATGATGCACTATACTATTGCACTGGAGGAAATGAACGGAAAGCACTTACTAAGCTCTTTTCCAAAAGAGTTTATAATCTAGTGCGGGGTGGGGGGAGTAGAGGGACATTTCAGTGTTTAATTTGTGTCAGGCACTGTGCTCAGAACTTGGGATATAAATAAGAAAATACACAATCCTCCTGACCAATGTCTTGTCACTAGACTCTGATGACTCTGGATGAGAGAATGAAGCTAATGATTTTACATAGCTCTGCCTCACTTAAATACAATTCACTTGCAAGTCAAGATATCACCCTCCTGATGTCACTGGTCCTCTTCAAGAATGAAGGGACTGAATGCTGACATAAACTGCTTCATTTTGAAAATTCAATTCTTAAGTTTTAAAGAAGACTGTCTTTATGGAGCTTATATGCTCCCGAGGAAGGCAATAAAAAGGGAAGCAAATCCAACATGATTTGAGGAGAGAGGGCGTTAACAACTCAGGAATCAGGGAAGACTTCTTGGAGGAAGTGGCACCTGAACTGAGTTTTAAAAGAAGTAAAGACTTCTGAGCAGTAGAGATGATGTGGGAGTGCATTCCAAGCAAGAGGTACAATCTATGCCACTGACACAACAACTATATTATTTACCAGTGAATACACTGGTAGTTCCTAAGGAAGAAACAAAATTGTCTATTACATGGACAACTTGTTGTTATCAGTGTTCTTTAAAAAAAAAAAAAATCAGTGACATCATAGGGTGATATCTTGACTTCCTCATGAATGAGGAAGAGGCAGAGAAGGCACAAAGCAGTCAGCCTCACTCTCTCTTCCAGAGTCATCCAAGTCTAGGAGCAAGACAAAAGTCAGGACAACTGAGGATGGCCCAAATGCAGTGAATGACCTTGGGTCTTCTATGTCTGACCAAGCCCCAAGTACTCCACAATGCCTATTTCAGCCACCTTCTTGGCCTTTGGAACAAATCAAAATCATCAGCTCTGGTTGAAACCAGAGGAAGTCTTCACACAGTTGGGGTAGGCCTTTCCTTAATTCAACAACAGATCTGAAGGCTGTTGGTTTCCTTCAACCCTCTTTAACCTATCTTCAGAGACAGTTTTACTGTGAACACTACAGCTCCTTGGAGCCACTAGTGAGAAGTGGATGAAAGGCGGACACCAAAAGTAGATGAGCAATCCTGAAAAAAGCTCAGCGTGGCCTCACATCAGAGCTGCTAGTCGTCCCTGAACATCCTGTACACCATTATGGACAAGTACAGTTTAATTAAAGTCACATGGCAGTTTGTGAGTATCATGAAATGTTTAGCGTAATTGTCAAATTTCTCTTTAAGGGAGAAATTTCCCCCTCTATATTTTCTCTAGTGAACAAAATGAAAGCTGAAAGAGATGAAGAATAAGCAATCTTTTGCTTCACAAATATTTCCTCATCATTCCAAACAAGTCACAAACTCACTCTGGCAAATTTAAAGCGTTTTGACTTCCTGGACTGCCATCTTGTACTGACCTTTTTGTCTCTGTTTCTACTGACAGCTATATTATGGGTACTCCCAGCCTGGCCATTGACTACTGTCTAATAGAGATCCTGCCAGAAATACAGGGAACTTTGGAAGACTGTGCATTATTGTGATTTATCTAGGGTTTCCTTTTCTTTTAACACAATAGCCTATGATATAAGATGGCCAACATTCTTGGAAGTGAGGAAGCTGGTGACATTTTGTTGTTTACTCCCAACAGAGAATTTTTCTGAAGTCTCTGAGTGGGAACTTGTACCAATGAAATGTGACATTTGCATCATGGCATCTCAGAGGTAAAGATGTTTTCATAAAGAAAATTTTTCTTGTTCTCTAGGTCTAGCTTTTTTTTCTTTCTAAAAGGTTATCTCTGCTCCGCATAACCATTATTTTCCTGTCTGGTATCCCTTATCTTTTCTATTCCTAGAATTTCTCATACTAGAAACTTCTACTTTCTTGGTCAGTCGAATGAAATGCTATCCCTCCTTATAAAATCTCTAGCTTTCTTTTGCATCCCTAAGCTTCCTTGATGCACTGGTTGTACCCATGCCTGGAATACTTTCCTTCCTCACCTCTGACTCTTGGATTCTCTGGCTTCCTTTAAGACTCAATTTAAATCCTTTCACATTAAATCTTTCCCAATCCCACTCCCTCTGATGGCAATCAAAATACAATCTTTTGCTGTTTTTGTTTTAGTATAATCAAGTGCCTCTGATTGAATTTTCCCTTGTCAATCAAGAGTCTTTATTTACAAGGCATAAAGTACAGAAACAAAAATTTCTTTAACTAGAAACAGTATATGTATTTGTATTGTTAATGTGATTAAAGATCTTTCCCACCCATTAATGGGCCTGCCCATTAAGGGGAATTTGATTAGGGAAGATTTGTAAGAATACTCACCACTGTGGTTAATGAGGCACTGGTTCTCAAGGGTTAGGATGCCCTCTGGTTCTAAAAAAGGTATAAATACTCTGAGGTTTTACTTTGGGGCTTAGTTTTGGTAAAAATGTTTGAGTGCCAGACTAGGACTCTGGGAATCTGCTAAGGAGCCCCCCAGATGAGAACGCAGATGTCGTGTTTCCCTCTCTGGTAATCATTGTCAGGTAGCTGTCTGTCTGTTGAATGACGGTCAGACAGAGGCAGCCATGTCTGTTGACTACTTTTGGGGTTAAAGGTGTTGACTCCCCTGAATTCAGTGAATGATACATATGCTTGAATAAAGGATTGATACATGTGCTTGATTAAAGTGATTGTTAACCCCTCAAAAGTTGCCTTTCCCTTTAGGAAAGCAGATCTAAGAACTTGTGATAGCAGACCCCCCTGTGTATGTTGGGGTGTTTAGTGTTATACTCCCACAGCTTTCCCCTGAGATAAGATTCCATCTACACTGTAAATATCTTGTATGTATAGTTGTTTGCATGTTATCACCCCCCCCATTATAATTTTAGTGCCTTGGGGGCAGGGACCATTTTTTTTACCTTTCTTTGTATCTCTGGCACTGAACACAGTGCCTGACGTATAGTAAACACTTATTAAATTATTTTTGATTGACTTACTCCATAGATTGATGGTGAGAACAAGGGCTTCATCTGCTAAAACATGAAAAGAAGAGTGAAAACATAGTAATAACATTACAAACCCAAAGAGCAACCTCACCCAGGTCCATCATGAACCCTCTTATCTGCCATGGCTTAATGACCAAATGACATATGAAGGACAGCAAATGATACAGAGAAAGCTTAGAAACACATAAATTCTATGTATAGTATTATATAATACCAACAAAATTTTACAAGATCATGTAAACACTCCATATAAGAAAAGAAAACAATCAGACTTCTTTTCTGGTACGAAAGGAGATTCAAAGTATTTTACACAGATTTTTCAGATCAGGGGTGGACAGGTAACAGAGGAGAGGTGCCTTGCGCTTACTACCAAAATATGGAAAGGATAATCACTGGAAGACCAAAAACCTATGGGGCATCACAACTACTCAGTGCTGATGGAGTCACATTAATTAATGATAAGGATATGATCCTAGAGAGATGGGTTGAACAATTCCACAGAGTTCTCAACAGATGTCATCAATCAATGATGAGGCCATTGACCATTTACCTCAGGTTGAAGTCAATCCATCCTTAGCTGAACTTCCAACTGAAGAAGAGGTTTTGAGGGCCATTAGGCTCCTTTCATGTGGCAAAGCACCTGGTGCTGATTCTGTTCCAGTTGAGATTTACAAGGTAGGGGGACCATTGCTCATACAAAAACTGACTGAAATTTTCCAGGTTATATTCCAGAGGAAGTTATCCTCCCAGAGTTCAAGGATGCCTCCATTGTCCATCTCTATAAAGGCAAAGGGATAGATTGTCCTGTCACAATTACAGTGGGGTCTTTCTCTTAGTCACTGCTGGCAAAACTCTTGCTAGAGTCCTCCTTAATAGGCTGATCCTTCACCTGGAAGATAGTCACATACCTGAGAGCCAATGTGGCTTCAGAAAGAGCCAATGAACTGTAGATATGGTGTTTGTTGCCCAACAACTCCAGGAAAAATGCCAAGAGCAGAACAGAGTTCTGTACACAACGTTTGTAGATCTGACCAAGGCCTTTGACACTATGTCAAAATTTGGCTGCCCAGAGAAGTTCATCAGTATTGTATGCCAATTTCTGGATGGTATGTTTGCCCAAGTTCTGGATAATGGACAGTGCTCTCGTGCCTTCCCAATCACCAAAGGAGTGAAACAGGGCTGTGTGCTTGCTCTCATGCTTTTTTAGCATGATGCCATTTGTCAAGTGCTTTCAATGAGGATGAACATGGAACCAAAGTCGACTACCATACTGATGGTAAGTTCCTCAATTTGAAAAGGCTACAAGCCAAGATCAAAGTGGAGGGAGTACTGGGGCATGATTTTCTGTTTGCAGATGATTGTGCACTCAGTGTAGCCTCTGAAACTGAGATGCAACAAAGTATGGATCAATTCTCTGCTCTCTGTGCTAATTTTGGCCTAATAATTAACACCAAGAAAACACAGGTGCTCCATCAGCCACCACCACACCATCCATATGTGGAACCATTGGTTACAAATGGAGAAGTTTTGAATGCTGTGGATAAGTTCACTTACCTTGGTAGGGTACTTTCCAGGGATGTACACATTGACAATGAAGTTGATGCATGCATTGCCAGAGCTAGCTCAGTGTTTGGGAGTCTCCAAAGAAAAGTTTGGGAGAGAAGAGGTATTAAACTGACTACCAAACTGAAGGTCTACAGAGCCATTGTGCTGAATTCATTGCTCTATGCCTGCAAAACATGTCTACCAGCACCATGCCAGGGAACTGAATTACTTCCATTTGAATTGTCTTAGGAAGATTCTGAGGATCACCTGGCAAGATAAGATACCACGCACTGAAGTCCTTGCTCGAGCTGAACTGCCAAGCATTCAAACTATGCTTCAGAGAGTGCCACTGCAATGGGCTGGCCATGTTGTTCAAATGCAAAATATATGCTTGCCAAAAAGGCTATGGAGCAGATGATCACATGGTAGTCAGGAGAAGCTATACAAGGACACTTTCAAGGTCTCTCTCAAGAATTTTGGATTTGATTGTGCAACAAGGGAGACACTGGCACAGGACCATTCAGAATGGTACGCCCACATCAGAAAGGATGCTGTGCTCTATGAGCAAAGCAGAATTGAGACAGCACAAAATAAACACAGGATGTGTAAATTTGGGGTATACATTCCAAATATTCACACAGACTATCTGTGTCCAACCTGTGGTAGAGCATTCTGAGCTTGTATTGGTGTGATCAGCCACAGTCAAACACACTGAAATTTCACTTTATCATGGTGATGTCATTTTGGTCCTCTGAAAATGGACAATAAACAACCAACCAACCATTCAACTACCCCAATGGAGAAAGTTTCCTTGGTTTTTAGGTAGGGCTTTGTGTCAGTTGAATGTATTATTTGCATGTGATAAGACTCTGCCCATGTGAAGTGACTTTTAGAGTCACACAAGTAGTTAGCAGGGAAAGAAGATATCCTATCCATCACTACAACCTATGTTTTCAAGTCCTCTTATCAGCAAGAATATGGAAAAAGACAAATGGTAAGAACCAGATTTTTTTCTAGAATTTTCTTTCCTTCACAGAATTATTCCAGCAAGAACTCCTCTCCACACACCCCCTCCAAAAGACCAGTTCAGTAATTAGATTAACATTGTTCAGTCAATATATGCTTTAGCTTCTTGGTTAAACATTGTTTCTAATGGACAGGGGTCTTCCTTTACACCTTGAATATATACATCTATTAAGTAGGCCAATTTTGTATGGTACAAACAACATAAGTGGATAAATCCTAGACCAACAAAACAAGCAGAATGCTAAGTGAGAGTCTATACAGCATGATTTGTGGGGCACAGGGAAAGTTCTTCTCTTCCCAAAATATTCCTCTGACTTGTCTGAAGTTCATTTTGGAATTGTATTCTCTTGGCTGAAGAATTTGTCTGCCTATTAAAATGCAGTTGTAATACCATTGGAATAGTCTGTGTGTTAAAGCCTAATCTGTTTCAGTGAGTGTTTTCAGCAGATTTCTTTCTCAGAGAATAGGTTTTAATAGGAAGAAAAATATGCCGCCTAAGGGCACTGAGTGTCTAAGGGAAAAGGAGAGGGCACAGAAAGGTGAGTCTGGGGCAGCACAACCATGGCTAACAATTTTAGTTTCTGAGACAAACACCACAAAACTGAATCAAACAGCAAAAAAGATTCTCTCAAATCACTTTAGGACAACTCTTTCCAGATCTTGGGATCTCCATGGGCAGGAGGCAGAAGATGAGGGTAAGATACCAGACACTTGCCTGCATACATGGAGAAAAAGAAACATGGAGAAGATATCTTGGAGAAATAGTGGTAAAGAAAAGACAGGTCAGGAGTAGACCAGATCAGAGAAGAGTTAACTGGAAATATGGCTGGTGAAGGGATAAAAGTTTGCATCTAGTAGGTTTCTACTTGATGGTTACTATTTTACTTACTGGGTATTTTTTTTCCTTCCTCTTATCTAGACAGCACAATGAAAAGAGTTCTGGGTCTGGAATCATGAAGATCCAAGGGCAGATCTAGCCTCAAATACATCATCATCATCATCACTAACATTCATATAGTACTTACTATGTGTCAAATATTGTGCTAAGAGCTTTACAATTATCTCATTTTATCCCCCCAACAATGCTGAGACATAGGTTCTATTATTTCTCCAGTTTTACAGATGAGGAAACTAAGGCAAATAGAGGCTAAGTGACTTGCCCGGGATCACAAAGCTAGCAAGTGTCTGAGGCTGGATTTGAACTTAGCTCTTCCTGACTCTAGGTCCAACACTCAAATCCATGTACACCACTTAGCTGCTGCGGACAAGGGACTTAACCTCTTCTCAAAGCGTTGTTGTGAGAATCAAATGAGATTATATGTATAAAGTACTTAGCTCAGTATCTGGCACACAGTAAGTACTTAATAAATGCTTGTTCGTTTCCCTTTCATACCTCTACTAATAAAGAAAAAAAAGAAAACCAAGTAGTTTTCTATTTTAAATAATTACTCGTACGCTTGTGAAGGTGTTAAAACTCAGTTGTATCTACTCTGCTGAAATAGTGTGGGTGCCGTCACCCATCAGTATCATCTAAATTTGGGCACCCTGGAGCAACCCTCACCCTGCCCCTACACATACCACCACCACTATCCCTACCCATGTTCCCATTCTACTTTGGAAACTCATAGACAAACTTCACCTCCTTTATAACTTTACCTCAAATTGGAACTGAAATAATGCCAGAGAACAACTTCCCTAATTTTAATTTTGTTCTTCTCCTAATAATAACTCACATTTCTATAGTCCTTTAAAGTTTACAAAATACTTTCTTGACAACATCCTCATGAGCCCAGCACATATTACAATGATTATACTGAAGCTTGGAGAGGTAAAAATAACCTGCTCAAAGGCATATAGCTAGCAAACATCAGAGTTAGAATTTTGCCCTATTGCCAAAACTCATTCCACTATACCTTGTTGACTCTCTATAGTATTCCATATACAGTAGGCTCTCAAATTCTTGTTAACTAAATTATGTACCATGGCAGAAAGAGCTGGGAAACTGGCCCTATAAGAGATCAGGAAATTCCTACTGGAGCAAAATCCTAGAGGAGCACAGAAGCAGAGCACACTGTGACACCGATGATTCGTGAAGCAGAAAGGGAATATATGGAAGGAAGGAAGGAAAGGAGAGAGGGTGGGAGGGAGGGAGGGAGGAAAAAAGGAGGGAGGAAGACCTGTGCCACTATTATGGCTTGATAATCTAAGCCAGCAGTACCAGAATTTTCAGTATAGAGACTACAGAGGGGATCCTTTTGAATGACAAGGAAGTCCCAAAACTGAGCAAGAGAAGGCCAGACAAAGACATTTATTCTTTGTGTGTCTGTGTATGTGTGTGCCTATGTGTGTTTGTTAATTTTGGAGTCATATTACTTACCATGACATATCTGGTTCATTTCATTTTATTATATAACACTCCAATTTGAACTTTTCTACTAGAGATTTATTTGAATCAGCCCCAAAAATACAGACTAAAGAAGAATATCTGTCTGGTTTCTTCTTCTACCCAGGAAAACTGTAAAAATGTTAATATCTAGATAATTTTGCTCCTCTCCAATGGGTATTTAGTTCCCCCAGAAACAATCAGTTTAACAAGAGATCTAATCTAGGATAAATCTTAGAGCATAATATAAGCCCTTTGAGGTTAGGAACTACTGCATTTTTGCTCTCTTCTACAATGTCTACCACATAATAGGCATTTAATTAAATATTTGTTCAATTAAATTGAACCTGACCAAAAGATACAGCACAGAATCTTACAAGAATCATACAATAGTCGCAAAATTGCTTCTCTCTTTTTCAGAAGACATCCAACAACCTCTCCCCTGGTAGATTCTACTTTCCATTGGGAACTCTACAATTACATAATTCACTGTACAGTAAAAGGATAGGTGTGGGCTGCCCACTTAGACATGTTTTTCCTGGCTGTGACTGTTATCTACTGTGCTCCACTATCTGAAAGGGAGAGGACTACGACTTTGCCCAACCCTTTCTTAACTGTGTCCGATGGCTTCCTTTTAGGACCTTTCCTTTAGGAAATCTTCAGCTATTCACAGGTTAAAATGATTTATTCAGATTCAGCAGGGATTAAATTGTCAAGAAAAATTATATTACCACTATTCAGCAATTTCAGCATTGTGCTTTTGTGTCTTTCACACTTGTAAAGGTCATACACACACA
>JAQQSK010007543.1:0-13935 GCA_028658325.1 Potorous gilbertii | reverse complement strand
TGATGGTAAGCAGATCTCTTCCTCATCAGAGAGGAATGGTGGAATCCTCTTCTCAAGAAAATAACCTTCTATGGTCTTAGTTTTTTTCCCTTTTCTGGGCATTTTCCCAGCCAGTTACTTGACTTCTGAGAGTCCTCTCCACCCCAGGCCTAGGTCTGCCCAGCTAGTGCTTGGGGTCTGAGATTCAAATGCTGCTCCCCAGCCTCAGGGCTTTTGGTGGCAGACCTGGCTGTTATTCAGGGTAAGATTAAATCAGGTTCTCAGGTGGGGGCAGGGCCGCCTCTCAGACTCAGTTCCCTCAGGGGGTTTATGCAGAGACCTTTTGTAATGGAGCTGCTGCAGAGGTCCTCCCTTCTCTGGGAGCCTCTGGCCACCACGGCCTTTGCCTCTGCCGCAGCGGCTGCCTTCCGAGGGGGTCTGAGTCTTGGCGATACCCCGCACCCCTCTCAGCCCGTCTCTCTCACTGACCTGTCTGTCTGTGGGTGGAGGGACCTTCGTGGCCGCTGGTCCCTGAAGCCTGCTTGGATCTGCTGGCTCCTCTCAGTGAGGTGCGGCTAGGGCAGGGGGAGGGTTAGATGGACTTTTGGGGTCGGTTTTTCAGGGCTCTCTGCAACGGAAATCTCCTTCACTGTGTTTCTGCGCAGCTTCCACTGTTCCAGAATTTGTCAGGAGTTCTTTTTACAGGAAATCCATGGGCTGTGGGTTCGGAGCTTGCAAATGTGAGTCTTTCTACTCTGCCATCTTGGCTCTGCCCCCCAAATCTGAATTTATAACCACAAAACCAAAATCTCCATTTCTAAGGGCTATTAGGCACTTGTGTTTTAAAACTTAGAGCCCAGAGAGAACAATTGGTTCATTTTCAAAGGTTCATGGTAGCACCTTTCCATAAAGTTTTTATCTTCTTTCAAAAATCACCCAAAGAGTCCAATCAATTCTTTTGGTGTTCATAACCTAGCCCCACCCTCTCTTATCCTGAAGCTTGTCAGTTTTTGTTGTTATTGTGAGTCATTTGAGTCATGCCTGACTCTTCCTGCTCACATTTGAGATATTCTTGGCAAAAATAATGGAGTGGTTTGCTATTTCCTTCTCCAGCTCATTTTTAGAGATGAGGAAACTGAGGCAAACACGGTTCACTGATTTGCCCAGGGCACACGGCTAGTTAGTGTCTGAAGTCAGTTTTGAACTCAGGACTCCAAGCCCAACTGCACCACTTCAATGCACGTTTGTTTTGACTCTGGGCAAAAGACAGAGCCAAGTGGCAAGCTCTCATTCCCATCCCCTTGTTCTGGGGCTCACAAGAGTCTAAAGATTGGGGAATATATACACCCCTGGAATGGTCTTTCAGGGCCAGAGCATTGCATTTTTCAATCATGTCGCAAACTATGTAACTAATCTTTATACCATAGAATTTCTCTTTTGCAATTTAGCATGAAATTTTATACAAGTCTAATTAATTGCAATACTGTTACCCTTTTGAGCTTCTAAAAGTTTATACAAATTCATGGTTTCTTTCTAATTATTTTTAGTGACTTTTGCTTCTAATTTACTTAAACAATTAATTGAGAAAACTGCATGAACCAAACTGACTCCATCTTGTAAAAATGACAATTTTGAAACTCAAGCTTCATTTTCCTGTAACTTCTACCTATTTAGTGCTCATGGGTAATGAGTGACATCCTATTTCACACCCGCAAAAGTCTGCTTGCTCTCTTTCCCCCTTCCCAGTTCTTGACACTCACTTATTTCCCTCCCAACTCAGAAAGCCCCTAATCGTTCCTCCAATGAGAAATCAGATTTCTTTATTTTGTATTGTTCATATGCTATTGTTTTCTTTTAGTGCTTAAAAATCTGTCTCCCCCTTTATTTGGGGCCTAGTGCCAAGCTGAGGACTGCTTCCAATTTGCTATGCAATTGGCATACGTTACTTGATAAACTGATAGGCTCAGAAGTTCCAATCTTCATTTCCTCAGTTATTTCAGATTTGTTTCCCATTACATTATTATTTCACCCATTAAAAGGTAGTATTTGCAGATGGAAAAATCTAAGATCCACTGAACAGTTGGTCGAGATAATGTACTAGGTATAGGTTCCCACTGTTACCTTTTCTCTGTCCGCACATATGTGTGTATAAGTGGGAAAAATTCATAAATAGAAACTGGGAGAACAGTGAATATTAGAGCTTTCTGATGATTGTTGAAAAAAATTAACATTGTCTAGATTATGATCTGGCCTGCAGATACTTATTTAAGAAATATATTGGTTAATCACTGGGCATCAGGGTTTGCCTATATCAGGAAAAGGACTAGTCAGTGGGGGAAGGAAAGGAAGGCCAAGCCCGAGGGCAACAGCTTTCTGAGATGCGGCTGCTTTTTGTTATAAAAGACTTGGTACCTAAGGCTGGCCTGCAGATCTATACATTTAGAAATTTTAAAAGTCAGATTGAGATCCTGGACTTGCCATACAAGGAAAAGTGGGCTGGGGTGGGGTGGAAAGAACGAACCCAAGGATAATATGCTCTCTTGAATGACGCTATTCTTTGTCATAGAGGGATTGGCACCAAGAACTGGAGATTTCTACACGTCAAGATTCTGCAGGAGCGAAGCCGGGAAAGTTCTTCTGGTCCTGGGTGAAGGGTGTCTGCTTTTTCTAAAACAGCTAACTTAAAGGGGACAGCACAACCCTAGCCTAGGATATCCGGAGAACAGTGCCTAGCAGCATCCTTGGGAGCAAGGCCCAGTAGCATCAGGGGAGGTAAGATCAAGATGAGAGTAGCACAAAGGCATTGGGAATCCAGCAGCTGGAGAGGTAGGGCCTCTCATAAATATCATGTTCCTTGGGACATTCCAGTAAATGCCTCACTTTAAATAGATTGTTTCACTGCTGAAAGGTGGGGACTTGTGAGCACTTTTTAGGATTATAGATCCACAGGACACCTTGACCCTGGGAAGCTGTCCTTCAAGGAATTCAATTTTCATGGACAAGTTGAATAAGTTCCCAGAAGGGGCGCTACACTTAGGTATACCTGATACAGATATGAGGTAATGTTGAGAAGGAATCACGAAAGGCCTAATGTTAAAGACTGCATTTCAAATGAGCTTTGAAGGAAAGTGGGGATTCTAAGAGGTGGAGGTAAAGAGGGTAGAATTTCCAGTTTTATGTTCCTATAGTCTTTAGAAATAAATCTTTAATCATTACCTTCACTTTCAGATGTTGCATGCCTATAGTAAATGACATCTCAAAGCCCTTTATAGCAGAAGTTGGCAAACTGGCCTGGGGACAACTCACCAGCTAAGAATGGCTAGTACATTTTTTAATGCAATAAAACGTAATTTGAAAATGTAAACAACAGTACAAAAAAACTGACAGTGGACTAGATGTGGCCTACAAGATAGGGTTTGCCAACTCCTGCCCTACAGCCAGCTAGGAAACCTTCCATTCTGACACTCTCCTTTACATGATACTTTGTTTTGAAAATACCCAATACATTTATCATCCAATATTATGTATTTCACTTATCTATGTGTACATCATAGGCTCAAAGCCACTTGGAAACCTTCTAGCCCATTGCCTATCATACATCCCTTAAAATTTAAGTTTCAGTAGCTCAAGAGCCATGTCTGTTGTAAGTATTCTGTCTCCCCCTATGCTAGCATAAATTCGAAACCCAGTTCATACCAGGGACCACTTTCACACACCCACCTTACAGCAGCCTTCTAACACTGTCAGTTCTCTGTTGAATTTTCAGTCTCTGCTGAATTCATCCCTGGAACCTCCATTGGAAAAGTTGTCCACTCGCACCACGCTCATTTCAATCCTGGCTCAGACCCTAACTCTCCAAAATACTTTCCCATCTTCCCTCCTACTTTTCAACTCCCCTACTAGAATGAAATTCCCCCTCAAAGGAAGGACATTTCTTTTTGCTTGTATTTGTATTCAGAACCATTTTGCTCAGAGCCTGGTATATAATAAAATGGTGCCAGGTGCACCCACTCCTTCGAATTCTCCTCTATTTTCTCCCTTTCCTTTGTTTCCCTCTCCCTCTTTCCCTCTCTTAAGTGATAAACCAATGTATACATAGTTGACTTAATCATCAGGACCCCCATAATTTTGGAGATTCATAAGGATTAAGATTGCTGGACAGTGTTGTAGTGGGGTGTGGGGTGGAGCAGGGAAGATGAGAGAGGACAAAATTAAGGTCATGTCTTCATGGACAGATGGACTAGAGTTCAAAGTCTACAGTATCAACAGGTTGGAACGCAGGTTTGGAAGAAATCCCAGAGGCTAGGAGATGCAACAATAATACTCTCTAATACATACTATAGCAGGTAGCAATCACTCGACAACACGGAGTCACTGAAAATCCAGCAGAATGAAACAGGAGTATTGCATTCTAGTTGTGGTTCCAACTAGCTGGCATCTTTAAACCAAGTCACTCGATTTATTTGAAACTCATTTGCCTCATCTGTAAAATAAGGATGCTGTCTGCTTTTCAGGTAAAGCAAATAAGTTTTAAGCAGCAAATGGTATAATTTATGTGAGAGATCCTTGAAAACATTCATATATTACATAAGTGTCTGATATTATAAAACCTAATAATAAGAGTTCCAACGTGGACATGATCAGAACAGGGGTTAGGATGACTGTATTGGATAAGGGTCAAATAGGGACAAAGAAAGCAATAACAAAATTTCTGAAAGATTGTGTGGTTTCAAAAAGGGGAAAAAATAGAGGTTTTTGGTCAGACTTGGTAAAATCATGGTGTCATTGACATATAAAAAAAGCCAAGAACAGAAAGGAAGATGGTTCTTGGCCATCAATTATCAGAAAAGCTTAATGCAGGAGAGCCTGTATCAGATAGGGATCAATGGTGGTGTTTTATGAGCGTCTCTCTCCCAGATATCTTCACAGAACCCCCCCGCCCTCCCAAAGTTTGGATTCACATTTCTTACCTTCAGGTTCATCTCTTCTCTTTTAGGGAATTGAATCTTAGATGACAACAATGTTGAACTCTGTATTACCGTATCTCATCACACAGTCATCACCGCTGCATAGTGGTTGCACGGTTTTTTCAGTCCAAAAACTGGTTTATAACTGTTCATTACATAATCGTCACAAGGTATAATTCTGTTTATCATGCCACTTAACAGTAAACAGTGCACAATGTATTCACCAGTAGCATATGGATATGCATTTATTTCCCATGCAAGTTTAGTAATAAATGACTTTTATACCAGCACAATCTTTGAAAGCTTCACATGATGGTTGCACCCAATTTTGCAAAATATCTGATATAAATTCTGCAATGATTCTGCTGTGAAGCACGGTACTTGATGGTCCGTACAAATCCCTCTCTAGCCCAACTGTCGTGCTGCCCAGAAGTATCTAGCAGGTAGGTCTTTGTTGAGATGAAATTAGCAATCTCCTCTAAAGGGTACAGGTGGAGTCCCTGGCATCCTGGCGAAAAGGGGAAAAGGAAAACAGGAAAGCCATTGTTCATTCTTGTGAGGATGACTTAAGTACAGGAAGGGTTACCACACAGAGAGGCAAGCCCTCTCTAAAAATACTATCTTTGTCAAGCATCAGGGCCTAACTACTTCATAAAGCCTTGGGGACTGCCAACATATGACCTCATCTGAGAATGATGATGCTCCATTATTTCTCCCTATTTTTTCTTCCTCAGTTGACCCTTTTCTTAAGGTGAAAGGTATTCTCTACTTGTTCATTCAGTCACTTGCTCATTCAGCCTAGTTCCAGGCTCCTCCCCCTTCTTGCTATAGCTTATCTTAAGAAAAAAAATTGCTGTATTCAAATGTTCTCTCCTAAGGTATGTGAGGTGTTGACGTTGTCACCTAGAAATCACTGTCTTAAAATTTCTGCCAGTCTACTTACCAATCCCAGGAAGCACTAGAACTGTTCACATTCCAACAGTAAGCCACTGGACATAGAGTTTCAAATCCAGAGCATCATAAACATTTTACATACAGGACAGAGCTCAGGCCAAAAGGAAGTCAAATTTGCAGTACACTCATTAAAGATCACATTGAACCCCACTGTCTTAGGCACATTGTTGGTGTTCTCCACCAAGTGTCAGTACATAAATACTAAAATGAAACAAAAATAAAATATATCAAAATGAAATATAAAAAATTTCTCAGGCAGCTTACATTTTATTAGAGGACAGAACACGTATACATGACAGTCCTTCTGCCTCTGTACCTTTATACTGGCTGTCAGTATATGGAAAAAAATAGCTTGGAAGGAATAAGACGAAAGAAGACAGAGAATAAGAAGTCATGATCAGACAAAGGAAAGTTCTATGTTTTTGATCATGGAAGTGGAACACGTGTGGGTGATGATGAGATGGAGGGAGTGGTGACCATGTCTCTCTGAGATATGGGAAAGAGAAATATGTCATGGGAGCTGAGGAGAGGGAGGCAGTGGGAGGCTGGCTTGTTTGAAGCACCACTGCCTCCTACGTTGAGGTCCCACCGTACAGGGCAGGAATCAGGGTGGAGAGAAAGACAAAGTCAAATGCTTAATTCCTCAGAAACAGAGGAAGAATGCCTTGGATGCCAGGAGATGGCTACCATTAGCATCTGAACTGGATGATATATCTGGATAGTCATCCTTGCTAAATGATGGCAATGAAGGGAGCTTCTGGAGGGAAAGGAGGATTCCAACTCCTGCTCCAAGAGTAGCACAAGACAAGGGGCAGTCAGTGCTGGGAGGAAAGTCTGGCGCAGCCAGGGTCAGGTCGGGAAGCAGGAGGGTTAGGGAAGTTAGGCTTCTGCGACTACCAGAGGAAGGAAAGCAAGAGGGAAGGCTCTAAAATAAAGAGGACAGAGCCAGATAATAACAAGGGAGAGTTTGGACTCAGGTAGTGGATGCACACCAGAAAAAGGAAAGCAAGGAGGGAGTGCAAGGCTGGCTTATCCTTAGGCAGCTGACACTCAGTAGCACAAGGATTAGGCTAGTAAGAGGTGGTGAGAACTTGCTAGGCACAGGACATGTGCCTGGTCAGAGTAGCAGAGGATGGGAGTAATTCCTCTGATTGTGGGGTGAGTGGAATAGTCCCAGTCTCAGGGTCTTAGGTCCACTCACAGCAGTCAGGGGAAGGGGCTCTATGCTTACATGCAAAGGGCAGAGCAGGGCACTGTATGGTCAGTCCATCTGGAAAAACAAAGTACAATTATCTCTCAGTTTTTGTTTGGGGAACTTATGCAGGGCAGAGCCAGCTCAGAGCACCCAGAAATAAGGGGGCCTTTAACTAGTAGGCCCTTCAGCTTGTTAAGGACTCTTGACTTGTGCATGGGAAAGCTGCATTTTTTTTCTCCTTCTTAGTTACGTCTCATGTCCACCATGTTCTTATCAAAGAATTTCCTTTTAAAATCCTCCATGAGATCACACTGCAACCCCCCATAAGAAGCCTAGCTAAGGATCATATGGGCAACAAGACCAAGTGGAAAAGTCTTTCACTGTTTCTTCTTTGTCCTATCCTCTGGCACGATTCAAGAGTACTTCACACTCTGGGCTTCTCCCAGGGTTGAGTTCTCCTCAGTGGATGTGGCCCAGGATTATCTGCTAGATGTGAGGCAACTGTACTTTATGCCTGGAGCTCTGTCTGAGGAATCCAAACGTTTTGACTTCACAACTAGGCCCAAATTTGGTCAGAGTCTCCAAATGTGTCTTTGGACCTTCACTGTTCTGACATGTATGTAGTATGCACAGCTAACTCATTTTCCTCTTTGGAGTCAGTCTTAAACTTGGAGAAGATCCCTTGCTTCCTCTTCTACCTCGCACTAAGGGCAGGAAGGAGAGATTGTGTATGCTAACAGGAACAAGGGTGAGTTTGGCATCCCTAGGGGTTTACACAATTTCTCTGGAGAGCGTGGCTTAAGTCTCATCTCTGTTGGCCATCCCCCGAAGCAAAACTGAAAATCCTCATACACTTGTTGTTTCCTCACCAGCTGTTCATTCTCCTTCTACCTAGAAAAGTTAAAATCACAGCAAAGAAAGCAAAAGAAGCTAAGTCAAGGTAAGGCAGTTCTTTATGAGGGGGTACCCTGTCGCAGGAGACAATATTCCATTCTGCTGACTCATCTCCTTCCACTTGCCCTCTAATCAGCAAGGGGTTAAAACACAAATATTTTGTAAAGACAAGCAGAAATTAACTTCCTTAGCATGCTTCTGGGCACAAAGTCTCTCCAGGTATCTACTAGGTCAGGACTTCTTCAACCTTTTCCATCTGTGACTCCTTTTCACATTTCAGCAGCATTTGTTGGTGCTACATGGGATGATGGCATGCAGAGTGGAAACTACACATGCTATGTGTTCAGAACCAAGGCTGCAGTGAAGTTGTGCGATGCAACACAGGTAATCACTTCCAGATATACCTCGGATTCATTTTGCATTTGATTTTTAATTAGTTTCTGGTTATTGCATTTTCAGAAACCTTTTACTGTTGACATATTTTTTATGACTCCATATGGGTCACAGTTTAAGAAGCATTGTACTACTCTGTCTTATTTTCCCCCCAGATCTTGACTGTGGAGGACCTTCTGGAAGAAGATTGTGCAGAAGAGTCTGAAAGGCTAGAAGTAGTCAGTTCTATATGAATCTCAGGTCTCCAAAGGACTTTTGAGGGCGGTGGAGGATGGGGCAGGAGACAGAAGCATGGGTTGGTCAGATCTGTTCCCATCTGAGGCCTCCATAGTTGTTCTTCTAGGACTGGGCAGGTACCAGAAGTGTATGTCAGGTAGTTCCATCCTTGTCCAAGTTCTCCAGAACCTAAAGCTTGCAAGAGCTATAAAAGGAGCCAAACGAGGAGAGAAGAGAGTGGTTAATGCAGGGAAGATGGCATGGAAGAGAACAGAGAGGTCAAGGGACTGGAGGTCACAATGTGAATAAAGAAGGTTTTGTAAAGGAAGGAGAAGGAAAGGTGAGACGTCAATATATTATGGTCAGATAAGGGGATTTTGGAATTCTTGAACATGCAGGTAGTGCATTTGTAGATGATGTGGTTGAGGTGGAGTGGATAAGCAATTTATCAGGAAAAAAGGTTAAGGAACTAGATGTAAAGGGTATTGGAAGTAAGAGTCAATTTGTATGCTCAGTCCCCTAATATGAAGGCAGGAGTTGAGGAGGAAAGAAAAATTGTGAGCCTGGCAACAAACTCACTGAAAAAAGGAGAGTGACCTGGTGGTCTAGAGATAAATGTGACCAGGACTTTGATTTGGTGGTAGATATGAACAGCATGAATCTCAGAGAGAGAAAACTGATGTTTGGAAATGGGGGAGGGGAGATCCTGGAAGTAGCGATGGGGATCAAAGAGTATTCCAACTCCCTTGCCTCACTAGTAGACGGGTGACAAGCATAAAGAGACCCAAGCCAAAACGGGTTCCACCACAACATCTATAAAGATGACTAGAAAAGATAAAGCAAGTCTGAAAAAATCAAACTAGAACTGAAATAAGAGTTCTGGAAAAAAGTGGTAGGAAAATAACTTAGAACAGAAAGTAGAAAATGTTACACAAGTAACAGACTCCACAAAAAAAGTAAAAAAAAAAATAGAACCTAACAATGAGAATTCAATCACTCCTGGAAACAAAAAAGAAAAGAAAAATATATGTTGTTTAAAAATCAACAGGTTAAGGAGGGCCAAGCTAAGACATATCAGATTCTATTAAAACTAGATCAAACGAAAAAACCCAGAAAACTAATTTTAAGGGCTTATAAAGAGATTTGCCCAGATCTACTAGAATCAAAGAGCAAAATAAAACTAGAAAAGATCCACTGTTTACCTCCTGGAAGGCACACTGAACATCCAGTTAAGTCATCCTAAAGTTCCTAGGCTAAAGAAAAATACTGCAAAAAGCCAGAAAGAGTTGGAATAACAAGGAACTTTAGCCAGGAAAAGTCAAGACTCTGATATAACTAAACTAAAGAAAAGAAAGTCCTGGAATGTAATATTCTAAAAGGCAAAAGACAAAGGCAAACATCCAAAAATGGCTGACTCAGCAAAACAGTATAAATCCTCTGACTGGGGCAGATTGGAAATGGACCTTTAATAGAACAAAGGACTTGAGCATTCCTGATTAAAATAAAAAAGAAGACCCAAAGGGAAATTCTGAAACACAAGCATAGAAGAAGTCAAGAGAAACCTAGAAAAAGTATTTCAATTTGAGTAACTGTAAGGGTCTAAATTATAATAATGTGAGAAGAGATTAAGATCTCTACAAAAATAGGGATTTTCTAGGATCTTAAAGGGAGTTAAACATTAACACAGGGACTGGGGGTGGTTATATTCTTTCTTAGATTTAAGGAAATAAAAGGGCCAAACAAAGGAATATGCCAGGGAAAAAATAAGAAAGAAGGGCAAGAAACTTAGTATGCTATAAAAATGGAGTACATGAAAAGAATGCATAAACGTCAAAGAAAGCAGGGGAGCAGTCATCTCAGGATCCTCATCTGAAACACACTACAGATAATGGAATGATGTCAGGGCTTTGATATGTGTGTGTATACATATACACATACACATACACACACGCACCAAATGACACAGAATCTAAGTATTCAGAGGAAAAGTGAACTGGAAAAATTGAGGATGATGTGACAAGCTGCCAAAATTTTGGGAATGTAGTCAAAGACGTTCTTAGGGGAAAACATCACTAACCACTTTCATCCACAAAAACAAAGGGCAGATCAATCAATTTTTTATGAAACTAAAAAAAGAAAACTAGCAAAGTAATAAATTTTAAAACCATAACTAAACACAATGATTCTAAAAATCAGATCTAATGTAGAAAAAACTGAATCAGTGAAATACTAGATTTTTTTGAAAAAATGAACAAAATTAATAAATTAATGTGATAAAAGAAAAATAAACTCCCTTTGTCAACAATGACAAAAGAAAAATTCACAAATAAGAGTAAAGGAAATAACTAGAAATTATTTTGTTTGGTTACATGCCAGCAAAACCAATAATTTAAATGAAATGGCTGAACATTTACAAAAATATTAAATGCTCAAATTAATGGAGTAAAAAATAGAAAACCTTAATAATAACCCAATCTCAGAAAAAAATTGAAAATCCATAAAGGAATTCCAAAAGGAAAAGGAGGACCACATGAATTCACAATTGAATTCTATTAAAATTTTAAGGACCAATCAATTCTAATACTACATAAAATATTTGAAAAAATATGCAAATAAAAGCTCCTACCAATCTCCTTGTATGAAACAAATAAGATCTTGATATCAGGAAGAGATAAAGTACTGAAAGAAAACTATATACCACATCAGTGCAAAAACATTGAATAAAATTTCAGAAAAGAGACTTAACAAAACATAAAAAAGATTTGACACTATCACAAGGTTAGATTTATTCTAGGAATGCAAGGTTGACTCAACATAAGAAAAATGTTAAAAGTAATAGGTCATATTAATAAAGTCACATCATTACGTCAGAAAAGGAAAAAGGAGGTTATTAATAGTGATCTCAAAAACAAAACGAGCAAATAAAAAAGAGCATTAAATCATTTAACCGAGTATTCACAAAAAATACCCAGAAGAGAGTAGAAGGAAACTAGGAAGAGATGCAAACACCTAAGAAGACAAAACTGGCATTATGATAAGTCTATTAAGTGTTCATAAATAATCTATACATATCTGAGGATTGAGCTTCACATGCAGTTCTGTTTTTCTATTCATATCTATGGAAATGACCAGCTTTGCTGCTGTCTATAAAGTTTGTAATAAAAAAATTAGTTATATAATATCAGGATAAGCAACCCAAACTGATTCATTCATCATTTTTAGCCTTCCCTGACCCAAATACAAGAATTATCAAAAAAAACTGATACAAAATGAAGCAAGGAAAACTGGGAAATTAAATATGCAATGGCTACAGCAATGACAATGACCACTTCATCAATATGAAGACTGTGTCACTACAATGTCCAAGTTTGTCCCTAAAGAACAGGAGGGTGGAACACATAAGGAGTCACACCAACACGAGGTCTTCATCAGCTGTGTTGAACAGTTTTATCTCTTTTGTCATTGTAATAAGGAGAGGGAGGCACTCTAGTAGAGAAATGCGAGATAATTGAAAATGAAGGCAATATAAAAACCAATGACTGTCAGTATTTTTTAATCTGATAAGATGAAATTTACCAGAGAGAGAGATGTAAAGTTTTACCTTTTGGTTTTTTAAAAAAAATCACCTTTACAAATAGAAGACGGTAACATCAAAGGTTCCAGCCAAGCCCGGTTCCCCAGAAAAACCATATCAGGAACAACAAAGAAGAGTGCCAGAAGAAAGCAAGATTTAATTAAGCCAAGCATAAGCATCTAAATCCAGAACCACACCAGAGGATGGGAATTAAGCTGGCTACCTCATGGCTTGGGGCCAAGAGGCAACAAGGCTAGCTAAAGCCTCCAACTTCTTAGGGAACATAGGATAGGGAGGAACACAGGAGGCAAAGGTTGGGAAGCCACAATAGTAAGAGGGCAATGGTATGTAAAGGGAACAAGATCTAGAGCTATAGTGCAGCGATGGCCCACCCTGCAACTGATGCAGGCAAAAGGACCTGGGCATAGCCATCTCCCCCAAATTTACAGGGAAGAGAGGAAAGCCTAATCCTGGCAGTCGAGGAACCAAAAGTTAAAGGTGTTAAGGAATTTTCGCAAGAGAGGAACGGGATATCTTGGGAGAGGTGGCCGATGGGTCAAAGAAAGGAAGCCAAACTGAAAGCAAAAGAAAAAAAGTATTATTACTCAAAGGCAACTACCAATAGCCACTACATTCCATAGTTAAACTGGCAGGAGGCAAGAGGAGGTGATCCAATACTTTTTTAGTTGTAGAAGATCTTTTAAATAAAACTGCAAGGTTAAGATCAATGGTGTACTTAACAATTAGCTCTCCAGAAAAAATGTTTCCATGGCATGCTTTAAATTTAATCTGAATTATTAACATTGTCTCCTATCACTTTCTTAGGTCTAGACTAGTAGTTATAAAGTAAAATAAAAACATCCCTATGGTTACATATCGATTTAGAAAACCACACATTAATTAACATTATATGTTATATATGCTATATATTGTTATTTATTTTGTTAAACATTTTCCAATTACATTTTCAGCTGGTTGGGTCAAATTGGGCCCCACTTGACACTTCTGATCTAGAAAATTCACAAAACAATAAATCAAGCCCTGCTTTGTAGCCCTTTGCTGATTTCCAAGGTACAAATACTAACAGTGAAAATTTAAATAAGTTCAATGTAAAAATAAAACCTTGGCTTCAACCCACCCTTAGTTGAATTAAACTAAATTATTTAGACAAGACTGCATATGTCTCTGATCCAAGGACAACAAATAGTTGTTGCAGTAGTGGCTGAGAATATTTATTTTGTTGGTTATATTTAGTTATATTTTATTTTTCCTAACTTCCCACTTTTAAGTCACCAGGTAGTCTGGGAATTTTTACATTATTATTCTATCAAGATGTTGTAAAATGATTATGATTTCAATTTTTCCCCACAAAAGCATTAATTAAAAAAAGAATGAAAGTTCCTATTATAACAAAAACATTATGACATAAGACAATTCCAACTCCAAATGACAGTTTTATCACAGTTACAAATAGAACCCACCAAGCAAGAATGAACCGGCCACAAGAAGTACAAAGGAAACAAAGAAGAAGCTGAAATAAGAGATGAAAAAAATAAAATAATAATACATGAAAGGGGAATTAACAACTACAAAAGGCAGAAGACCTTACCTAATAGTGGACAACTTGAAAAACAGAATGGAATAAACAGAACACAGAAGTTCAATGTTCAACAAGAAATAACAAAATCAAAACTAAAAAATTTGAACAACTTGTTGGGTGTCTTACTATCGAAATCAAATTACCTGAAAAACAGGACAAGAGC
>JAQQSK010007542.1:0-12500 GCA_028658325.1 Potorous gilbertii | reverse complement strand
TCTAGCAAAAGATTTATCCTAGTAAATAGTCAAAGTCAAGAAACAAGACCTAGGAATAGGATTCTGGCTATAGTTTGGGATATGGTATTTTAAGGAGCCCACCACTAAGAAGATTTTGAATATATGTATATTTATTTTATTATTGCTTCAATAGGGAGAGGCTACTGGAGCAGAAATGTGTTGTGGGTACATGCATGTGCATGTGTGTGTATTTATATACATACACATATACATTTATCTGTCTCTATATCTATGCCTTATTAAAGCAGTTATCTCATCCTTCTGCAGAGAAGAAAGCAAGCTACCCTGAACTTTCTTTAAACAAGCCAGGACATTGAAAACTCCTTGTCATTTTGGTTCCTTCCACAATTGCCAGTAAACTTAGGCAAGGAAAGGGTCTGCGTATATGATGGCTTTATCAAACAGCTTAGGGATTATATTATGGCCTTGAAAACAAGATTCAGTCTATGCCTTTAAAACCTGAGACAGTAGCTTCTCATGGGACATTGGCTATCATTTGGTAGTTTAGGGTTTGCAGGCTAATCAGGGGTCATTTAATTATTGCTGTAGGTTTCAAAAGTTCAAACAGGTGGACAGCATTACGATACATTGGTTATGTCTTCAAGGTTCAAACAATCTGGCTTCCCATTGGCAAAGTTAACCTGAAAAGTAGACTGGCATGATTCTTAATTAAACTTTAATGAAACTCAAGTAAACTTCTCTTCTCCTATACAAATAGATCTTTATTAAAATAGCTGAGGATAAATATTAACTAACATTAACATGACATCTAAATAGGATACAATTTAGGACACGATGTAAATGAATGAATGCAAACACCTGGAGACAATTATGTATTTTTCTTACTAAACTCAATCCTTGCTTAATCTATCTTGAATTGTTGGAGTCCTAAATTGATTGAACTTGCCTTGAGTGTTTCTACAAGTCTAGGAATTGTTCAGGATTTATCTTAAGCTCTAAGAGTCATAGGACCAACTGGCAACTATGAAAAAATTCATTTGCTTCTATTTTGACCTTCCTCATCCTTTATTAATTCATTCAATTAATTCATTCATGTATTTACAAAATACTGTATAGGCCCTATAGGACAGACAAAGGTTAAGTAAGTCTTAGTTTAGATAGTTCCTTCTATGCTGTCCTGGAATCTAAGTTCCGATGGCCCTCCTTTCATTGAGTTCATAGTCTAGTAGAGGAATAAGATACAAATACAGATAATTGTAATGCATGGTATCACTCAGGAGCTGTATTAGAGCGATGCAAAGCAAAGTACTTGGACTTTCAGGTCACATGACCAAGAAGGTAGAAGACTAAACATTTCTCTGATCTTCATGAGCTCTCAAATTCCAAAATTGGAATTATGCAGAAAAGATAATGCAGTTTCAGTTTTTTCCATGATCTAAGATGCTAAGAACCCAAACAAGGTAAAAGAATAAACACCAAAGAAAAACCTCTCAATGAACTAAAAACAGTAAAGATCAATAATCCCTAACCCCTAACAGGCCCTTACCCAGCATCCCTTCTCCCACCAGCCACCATGCTCCCAATTATATATCTGCCAACCCACATGTCCTTCTATACCATAAATTTCTCCCCATTTTTCTCCCCCACCCCACTGAGGAAAACCAAACTCCAAACAGCAAAAGTTTGCTCAAGATGTGATAACATCATCATGGCATTACAGAGAAAGGGGACCCTGTGGATTCTAAAGAAAGCACAGTAGTCCAGAAGGGTCTAAAAGACAAATAAGAATTATAACAGTGGAGTTTGTGACCTGCAGAGCAGAAATAATTGACAAAAGAGAAAAACTTGATCTTCTAGTGACAAGTCTCACCAAGAGAACAAAAATTAGGATAATTGATTGGAAATGAAAATATATGGAAAGGAAGGACAATCTGGAAGGAGAATAAAAAATAATAACATTAAATGAAGTTTGATCTCTGTACAAGCAAAAACATATCGATCTTAGAGATAGGCTGCATAGAGGCAATTTAAAGATGCTAGGGCTTCCAGAAAAATACAAGTTAAAAAAACTGAATATCACAGTTCAAGAAATAACATAAGAAAATGGCCAAGCAACTAGGAGGGAGACCTTCAAATATAAAGGAAAAGATGAATAACACAAGACTATTCTGCACCCACCAGAAACCACAGGAAGGATATAATAATGGGCTACAAAAGGCAAAAAAAGTTAATGATGTGACCCAGTGTGATGTGCTCTGCAAATTTGAGTCTAATTATAAATTAAAAAGATGAACATTCAATTAAAAGGAGGTGTTCAAAACATTCCTAGAAAAAAAATCAGATTTGATTATTTGTATCTTGAACCCATAAATAACCAAAATGCAAGGATAAACAATTGCAGCAACCAAGGACAACATCAACAACAAAATCACAACGGAGATGCCTTTCTAAATGTATGAGAGAAGGTAAGGATGAAAGCAGAAGTAAGTTGAAATGATGGGAAAACAGACCTGACACATCATGGACTAAACCTCATAACAACCCATCCACAAGTAAATCAAGGCTTATGGAATATGAGATGTACTCTGATCAAATTAAAGGCTAACAATGCAGGAAAAATAACTCCTCTGGACTCTTAGGAAGAAGAGAGACTTCAGTAGAAAGGGTGAGGAGTCAAAGAAAAATATTGAAAATGGGGAGAAAGAAAGGGGGAAATCGTGTTCCAATATCAGAAGGAGACACCACTGCTGAAGACTTTTATGGGAGAAGAGAGACATTCTATAAAGGGAGATGGGGACTTTACAGTTATTTACAAGAATTCCCATATTATCTGCAGGAATTTGGTACTTAGAGAAAACATTCATGCTACCTCAGAAGAAGGGGTAAGAGAGCTCCCAGAGGTAATTTCTATGCAGAAAAGAGGGAGCACATGGACCTAGTGAAAAGATTTCAAGGCAAATTGGGGATGGGGTGGGGGAGAAATGACCAAGGGAAGAGCCAGGTCAATAATGAACTGTACCATCAAGGACATAGAAAGACTCCTACCATGAGGCAAAAAGTCCTATCATGTATGGGCATTGTGAGTGAAGCAGAAGAGAAAACAAAAGGGCAAGGGTGAGGATAAGGGGAAGAGAGTCCTTATGAATGTGCCTTTAAATTGCCTTTAAATGGATTAAGCTAAAATAACTGAAGTACTATGTCCGTACTACATTTAGAGAGAAATAGGAGGGAAAGACTAATCTCAGGGGGAAAATTCAGACAACTGGAGGAAAAGATAAACCTAACTCCCATAACTTTAAATGTAAATGGATTAAACTATCCAATAAAACAGAAAAAGAGTGACAAATTGGATAAGAAAACAAAGCTCTGCAATATGTTACTTACAAAAAATGCATTTTAAAAACAAAGACATCTACAGAATAAAAATGAAGCGTTGGGGAAAATGTATTATGTATCAAATGAATCCAAAAAATCATGCTATCAGACAAAGCAAGAACAAACATAAAAAGGGATAAACAAGAAAACTACATACATTATGTTGAAAGAAGGCATAGACAACCAACCAGCATCAATTTTAAACTTATATGTTCCAAATATCTTAGCTTCTAAATTCATAATAGAAGTGCTAAGTGAACTACAAAAAGCCACAAACAGTAACACAAAGCAAAATATTCTTGAGGTCTTTAAGGAAAGGTCATTACTGAGGAGTAAGGGTGTCAGAGGAGGATCTAGCATTTGAATAGGGATTTAAAGAATGGGTAGGATGTCAGTGAATGAAGAGAAGGGAAAAGAATGTTTTAGGCATGCAGGGGTGGGGAACCTCCAGCCTCACATGGCCTTCTAAGTCCTTGGGTACAACCTTTGGACTGATTCCAAGTTTTACAGAACAAATGTTTTTATTAAGGCAACTTTTTTCTGTGAAGGTTTGGATTCAGTCAAAGGGACACACTTGAGAACACAGAGGGCCACTTGTGGCCTCAAAACTGGAGGTTCCCCACCTCTGGATAGAGTATTATGATCAGAGAAATGGAAATGGGAAAGAGTAGGGATATGTTTGGGAGAAAGGCAGGTAAGTAGTCAAAGGTATTGAGGAGGAGTAATATGAAATAGGACTAGAAAAATAGTTCTGGATTGAGGTGAGAGTTTAGATGCCCAACAAAACTTCCTCAGTAGGCAATAGCAAACCACTGAAGCTTTTGAGGAGAGGAGGATATAATCATTTTTATAAAGAAGACAATTCTAGCATCAATTTGCATTGGAGATGGGGTGATGGTGGCAGAGAATGGACACTGAAATACCTGTTTGAAGACTGTTGAAATAGCTCAGGTGATTAGCAGTGAAGGTTAATATTCATTAATTCTTCATTCATTAAAACTTCATTTAATGTTATTTCATTAATTCATTAATTCTTCATTCATTAAAACTTCATTTAATATTATTATTAATTATTGTTAAAATGGGAATAGAGAGGAAGAGATTGACATAATACATGCTGAAAAGCTAGGATTGACAGGATTTGTTTTGTTGTAGGGGCCATATGAGAGGACTTAGACCCAAGAGACCTGGATTCAAATTCTAGCTTTGACATTTATTAGTTATGTGACCTTGGACAAGTCACCTAACTTTTCAGAGCCTTTGTTTTCTTAGCAACTAAAAGAGAGAATGAGTATGTGAGAGAGAGAGAGAGTGAGAGAGAGAGAGAGAGAGAGAGAGAGAGAGAGAGAGAAAGAGAGAGAGAGAGAGAGAGAGAGAGAGAGAGAGAGTGAGAGAGAGAGAGAGAAAGAGAGCGAGAGAGAGAGAGAGAGAGAGAGGGAGAGGGAGAGGGAGAGAGGACACTGCCTAGCTCACAATTAATTATTATTATTCTAGGGCCTTCTCTCTATTAATTATTTCCCCTTTATCCTGTATAGAGATTGTATTGTGTACATACACATGTGTATATATATGTGTATTTGTTTACATGTTGTGGCCCCCATTAGATTGTAAGCTCCTTCAGGGCAGGGACTATCTTTTGCTTCTACATGTAAAATCTTTGTCCAATGACCAAAAATTCAACAAATTACTGGAAGCACTTAATTGTGGCAATATTAACATTCTCACTATAAATGAAACCCGAAGAGCAGGGAGTTGTACCTGATGGGAAGATTGCTCATAGACTATCCTTAGAGGGACAAATAAAGGAGTTGGAAGAAATGGTTTTATCACGCATCCAAAGGTAACAAAAAACATCCTTTCTTGGAACGTTCAGGCATCTGTCTGTGAAGTTCTCATCATAAGCCAAGGCAAAGGACTACCATGAAGATAAATGCAGCTTATAGACCAAAATTGGCTGCAGAGGATGACAAGGAAGAAAAATAATTATATAAAGAATAATGGCCCTCTGCATTAAGTCAGCACATACTTTAAAATTTGGTGACATTAGTGAAAAAGTGGGCACGTAGGGGAGGACAAAAAACCGTATTTGGAAAGCCGACAGACTGCATGAAAGCCATATGTGTGTATGTGTATAGATGTAGACATAGACATAGAAATCACACACACTTTCTTTAAGAAGAAAGTCTGCAAAAATGACACTGATTATCTTAACAACAGCAAATTTTTGCTAATATAAGATTCATTTTTAATTAAGCTGTCTGCATATTGTCAGACTATTGACTTAGAGCAAAGATCAAAATCAACACCAAATTAGAATGAATAAAGAGGGGGAGAAAATATGGCATGATTAAAACAATCCCAACTGGATCTATTTAAACAAGCTATTAATGTTCCAAGTAAAAAATAAATAAAGGAAAAATGGATTTTCACCATTTGCTACAAAAATTTAACCAAAGTAAAGCAATGACTGCAATGAGGAAACCAAAAAGTCTTGAAACTGTCTCAGCCAGAAAACATTTAGTTTCCTTGCCAACTGGAAAAATATGGTGGCCAAGGGCAACACTGGTTTAGAATATGAACTTATTTGCAAAATCTTATGAACAAAGATGGGAAAATATTATGGACAACATCACACATAAAATATGAGAAGTAGGGAAGGGATAAAAGGCTGCAAAAATGTTGGTATAAGACCTAATTAAACCAATTCATGCCAAGGGTACTTAAGGATGAACCTGGAGGAAGAACAAATTGACCCTCCCCCCCCCAAAAAAGTGGAAAACATCTGTCAAGACTCCCATAAGAAAATATTTTCTCCATCAATGACAATAGAATATTTTTGTTGCAATATTATCATTTCCAAAGTGCTATATGAGGAAATAGAGATTATACTCAAAGTGAAGGTGGGAAGAGGAGCTCAACCACACTAAGTTCACAAAGAAGAAATCTGGATTGAAGATACATCATTTGAAAGCACCAAGGGATTGATTTTCAAGATATCTGAAAAAGAAAACAGTAACAAATGACCAGAAAAAAATTACCAACATTATGAGAAAAAAAAGGCAGTCAAGAGAACATCAGGAACTACAAACCCACATATCTATGTTTTCATCTTTATAAAATCTTTATGAAAATGAATTATACATATCTGAGGGTACCTTTGATAAAAGTATAAAAAGAAAGGATAAGGATTTCCTAATTTTTTACTGACCGAGTACATCTTCATGGTCACACAACAGACTAAAAGACAGAAAATGGTAGATTCCTTTGTGATTACTGATTTTTTTATGAAACTTTTGACTCAATAGATCAAAATGTAGCCTTAAGTTCCCTTTCTAAAAAAAAGTGTATATCTTGCACCTCCACGATTCCTTGATAAAGGTAAACATAGGGATAATAGTTTAGCGATCTTCTTACGTTTAACAATCTTCTTACTACACTGGTATCAATAGAGTCCTAAAACAAGGAGATATATGCTTGACAAAGGAGCTCATCACTGTCATAAAGGATGTCTTGAGTAAAATCCAAATGGAAGAAGGAATGTCTGTAGATGGTCCCAGATGTTCGTTTGGTAGACCTGGTGCTAACTGCATCAAAGCCTTTAATACTATAGGAGTGTCTGGAGAAATGCATTATGACATATGAAGGCTGGAGTGTACTAATGATCAGGATATACATGTAAGAAGTGGCGAACACACACGTAACCATATGTACATACACATACATATATGCACACAAAATCAAATAAATATAAATCAGAAGGGATGTAGACTATGCATGTAGCAAGACTGAAGAATGAACAATGAACAATGCAGGTGTTGCAATGATGTCCACAGAATGGAGAGACAGAGATAGAGACAGAGACATAGAGAATGCACACTTTAGCATATTGGGGAGATTCTCTATGGACAACAAGCATACAGAATCAGAAGACAAATGGGTTGCAGTCTACACTGATGGACAGAGTACCTTTATTGATCATTTGAATGAACTGAGAGTACCACTGAAATTTTTTAAGCACACATTTATGAAAAATAAGGAATAAGGAAGAGTCAAAACCCCAAGGAAAGGAGCCTTAAGGACTTTCCTGGGATGAGCACAAAGTCATTGCAGACTGCCTTGCCAACTTCCTGTCTCATTCCTCACGGCTATTGTTGCAAACTCATTTTTCATTCCTAGCATGCCCCAACCTTCACATCAACAACAGAGGATTAACCTCCTCAAATGAAAATGCTTAGGCCAACATAAATGACCTCAGTTCCCCTCCTTCACTCTTCCAAACATCATCACTCACATTCTTCCTTCCTGTTGGTCACAGGAGGGTTATCTTTGTTTCTCACTAAGTCCTGTACCTGTGCCCTTTTTCCCAACCCCACCTGCATCTTCTGGAATCTTGGTCCAGAATCTTGTCATCACCTCTCTTTCTCTCACACATCTTCATAGTTTCTTCAATATCACTTTCCCATTTACCTAGAAACATGTTCATTCTCTTCAGTCTTTTTTTTTTAAGTCTTCCCTTGTTCTCTTCTTTAAGATTCAGTTTAAGAATCATCTTCTGCGTGAAGCCTTTCTTGATTTACCCAACTACTATGGTCCTTTTTCCTAATCTACTTTGCATTTAACTACTATATAAATATGTATTTACACACATATATGCACACATATAACTATTATATATCTATATGATTGAAATGGGAAAGCTTGTGAAACAATTTCTACTCAATTTATATTCTGAAGGGGGAGATGTCAACTATATATAAGCATATACAGAACTAATAGAAATAATTATATTATTTCTATTAATTAATATTTTTAGTAATTCTAATAATAATTAATATAATTTATTAAATAATATAAATAACTAATAGAAATATTAGTAATTAAAATAATAGAGTAGATACAAATATACGTGTATATATGGTCCATACACACATATATGGGAACACATATGTGTATATGCATATGTATGTGTGTACACACATATATGTATACCCATATATACATACATGTGTGTATATATATTGTATGTTACACAGCTCAGGTGTACAGGGCAAAAGTGACAAAAAGGGGAGTTCAAATTAGTCTATTGGGTGACTAAATTTTGATACTTTCCTTAAAGAAAAGGTTGAGTAATAGGAAGAGGATATCAGGTGACTTTCTGGAAGGAAGAGTTTCCTAAGTTATACTAAATCAGGTTTATTCTCATAAAGATGTTCGCGTTGCAGCTAATCACCATGCCATCTTGGTTGGACAGGAAAATGACTAGGTAGGATGGGAGGTCTTAGATAGTGGAGACTCCCCTTTGAGACAGACTCTGCAGGATGCTGCAGTCTCCATTTCTTTTAAGGTTACTTTTAAATACTGGAAGGGGAAGAGAAAGTGATTTCCCTAAACTCACAGTATTTAGGTTCATCTATTCCTTATACATCTTATACACTTCTTTCCTCTACTTTAGTGCAGAACTTCACTGGTAAATTGTAGATGCTCATAAACATGTGTCAGTTTGTGGAAATAAAGCAACAACAACAACGATGATGATGATGGTGATGAGGGTGATGAAGATAGCTAGCATTTACATAATGTCTACTACATGTCAGGCACTATGCTAAGTGCTTTTTACAAGTATTACCTTGTTTGTTCCTCACCACAATTCTGTTGAAGTAACTGCCATCCTTGTCCCTATTTTACAGATGAGGAAACTGAGGCAAACAAGTGAAGTGACTAACCCAGGGTCACACAACTAGAATGTGTTGAGGCTGGATTTGCACTTGGATCTTTCTGACTCCAGGCCCAGTGTTCCATTCACTGCACCACCTATCTACCCTATTTCTCCATAATGGAGATATCAAAGCTGTGTCAGGGACCCCAGAAAAGTCCAGTTCATCTCTAGTTTCTCCTCTTTCTTCCCTCTCTTCCCTTTGTGCTAAGCAGTTCATCGACTCTATTTTAAGCCAAGGCAGGCAAAAAGTGTCTTAGATGATGAAAAAAGGTCAACCGGGAGGCATAAGAAGCAGACCCAAAACTAGTGACGTTATTACTGGGGACATGTTAGCACTGATCTAATTTTCAAATCAACCATGGGGTGGGGTGGAGTATGGAGTCCCCAACATGAACCCTTTGAGCAAGGGTTCTTAACTTTTTGTGTGTCATAGACCCCTTCTCAGAATAATATTTTTAAATGCATAAGATAAACATAGGATTACAAAGTAAACCAATTACATTGAGATATAGTTATTGAAAAACCAAAATTCCAAATTCACATACTCCTCCTCAAAATCTATCCGTGATTTCCCCACACCGCCCTTTTAGTGGGTACTAGGACCTTAAAGGAAGACCTTGAGATACTGTCCTATGAGAAGAGAGATCCTGGGCGTTGTTCCACAGAGATTTCAACCCTGGACACTGCCACATTGGGGCAGAGACCCTAGAATGTCAGCTCCCCAGGAGGGTATGACCATGGAATACCATAAATCTACTGCCCCCCCACATACCTGGAATATTTTCTGTCCTCCCCTCTGCCTCTTGAAGGAATCCAAGACATCTCTCAAATTCCACCTACAGGGGACATTTTTCAAGAGTTCTCCCTATCTCCTTCCCTCTAGTAAGAGTGCATTCCTTAGATTCTGTCTGTCTCATATATATATATATATATATATATATATATATATATATATATGAGAGAAAGAGAGAGAGGGAGGGAGGGAGGGAGAGAGTCATTTACATGTTGCCTTCTCCATTTGAATGTGCCCTGAGGGCAGAAACCGTATTTTTGCCTGTCTTTGTCTCTCCAGCATTTAGGATAGTATCTATTTATTAAATGCTTGTTAAGTTACTGACTTCCACCAAGGAAGTAGCAGGCCAAAACTGAGCTCAAGAAGAATTCACCTGGTGTGCAGACACTGGGGGAAGAATTGTGCCATATGGTAGCTTCTTAGTTTAACTAATTATTCTTGCTAACAAGTTTCTACACTGCTGAAGGAGTGAAAGTGCTGTCAAAATGTAAATATAACAAATTTTAAAATTTCATAATCTCTTTATATTATGTTGATTTTTGTACTCTCTAGATTTCAGTGACCTAGGACAAAGTCCCACTTGTCCTACCCTAGATATGACTCTGCATAGGAGGTTTCTTGTAAAAAGCAAAGCCAGAGAGCAGCATCTGTGGAGGGTGGTAAAAAGAGCACCCAAGGACACACAATGAGCTGTTTCTAGGTGCTTTTCAATGCTATTTGCAATGTTGCTTTACTCTCTTGTATCTAATGATACATACATGCCCCTATTACTTCCTAGAGACAATTCTGGCCCCGGCCCCTAGCCTGCAACCTCCTAAGGCAAAATCTACCCCACCCCCTATATGATGTCTATGATTTCCTCATTCCAATTTTGTCCATAACACATGGCTTACATCTTCCCAGGAGCCAATTTCACCCTTAGCACATGACCTGTGACTTCAACCATCGTGGAGAAGTTGAATTCTGTTCCCATTCATACGACCAGGAGCCAGGCCCTTGGACCTGGTCTTTTTCCCCTCCCACTATAATCAGAGTCAGACTTCCTTGGGAAGGTGGCCTTGTTTGTGGTGGGAGTTCTGCAAATACTTCTCTGGAGATGGAAGCCAGGGTGAGTTGGCAAGGTTTGTAAAATTCCACAGGAAGCCCATCCACCACTGGAGTTTAAGCAACCTTTGGGGGGGGGGGGGGTTGGGGGTAGGGAGGGTGGCAAATGACATTACAATGATGACAATAAAATCCAGGGTTTACATAAGTAGAGGGTAAAAATATATTGGCAGAGACAGTTTCTTCAGAAAGGCCAGACCCAAGATAATGAAAGCATGTCTCATAGGATGTGCAGCATTAAAGAAACTTTGGAGTGGTTGGTGATAAGAGACTATTCAGCATCAGAGATGGTAGAAAGGCCTTTTGGCTGCTGTTTTAATTTTACAATTCCTCCCTACACACACAGACACATACGCACACACGTGCACACACATATACACCATCTCCCTCATTCTTTTGGCATGCAGTTTATAGTCTCTTGCGCTAAGACCCAGTTACTAGGAGCAAGGTATTGCTTGGTGACCAGGATGGCATTTTAATATATCACAGTCCAAGACATCATCTTGCAGGGTCTCTAGCCCCAAAGGTTTTTCATTTACTTATATATTTATTTTCATTCAAATGCAGCCAGTCGGGACTAATCTAACTCAGACAGTCAGTAAAGGGGTTAATGTTGTCACAGTACAGAAAATTTCCTTTCCCAGGCAAAACAGCTCATCTCTTAGAACAGGTTTCATTCCTGTCAAAGTGTTTACCTCCCCAAATTAAGCGATAGGGCCCAGGGACAGGGTAACATAACTCTGCAGAACTGAGGCATGTACATGAGCAGATAAAAAACAAGCAACTGCAGGCAGACTGTAACCCTGTGCCAGCCCAGGATTTGCCTGGCAACAGGACCAAGGAAAGGAAAGGGGATGGGGGAGGGGAGACCAAGGACAATTTCCCCCTTCCCTTTCCGTATCAGCTTTCACCCTACACAGCAGCTGGCCCTGGAACCCCAAAGGATGAATTTAAAAATCAAAGAATCTTAGAGTGTCAGTGCTAGAAGAAAACTTAGAAACCATCTTGTCCAACTCCCTTATTTACTAGATGAGGAAACTAAGGATCAGAGAGTTTAAGTTATTTGCTGTTACTCAGCTTTTAAATAGCAGAGCAAAAGAAAAAAAGGGTCTCCTGGCTTCTAGTGAAATTGACCTTTATATTTAGCAAGGCTTAGTGCTACTAGGAGCCTGGTTATTAACTGGCCCATCAGGAAGGCTCTGATAATGCTGAGATTCATGAGTATGAAAGATGGTGGCCTGAGGTGTAGGACTTAGTTGTGATAATTACCACCTCTCTGCGATGTCTTGGATAACAACAAAGTCTTCAGCTGAAAGCAAGGCTTGAGATGGAGCATGCAACAACCTAGGAGAATTCCCTCTTGCATGCCCTTAAAAAAAAGAAACAAAATATCGCTACTAGGACTGTATCCCCAAGAGATTATAAAAATGGGAAAGGGACCCACATGTACAAAAATATTTATAGCGGCACTCTTTGTGGTAGCCAAGAACTGGAAATCAAGGAGATGCCCATCAATTGGGGAATGGCTTA
>JAQQSK010007541.1:0-13937 GCA_028658325.1 Potorous gilbertii | reverse complement strand
AATAGATGGATGGATGGATGGATGGATGGATAGATAGATAGATGGATGGATGGATGGATGGATAGATAGATAGATGGATGGATGGATGGATGAATAGATGGATGGATGGATAGATAGATAGATGGATGGATGGATGGATAGATAGATAGATAGTTTCAAGTTCAGCAATGTAACCACAGCAACACCTATTGTTGTTCGGTCATTTTCAGTTGTGTCTGACTTTTTGTGACCCCATCTGGGGTTTTCTTGGCAAAGATACTGGAGTGCTTTGCCATTTTCTTCTCCAGCTTATTTTACAGAAAAGGAAACTGAGGCAAACAGGATGAAGAGGCTTGACCAGGATTTGAATTCATAAAGATGGCTCTAAGCCCAGCGCTCTATTCACTGTACCACTTAGGTGTTTCAATTAGAACTGAACCTGATCACTTCTTGTCATTTAAAGGAAAAAACCCTCTGACCCTAGCTAATAGCGTTGCTTCAGATACAGAGCAGATATATATTTGTTATATCTGTCACACAGTCACCTCTTCATCCCAAGATCCCTGGGCTTTGTGATCTGGGATAGCCAAGGTATCAGTGGATAATTCCCCAAACAGATAGACAGGTAACTTTCAGGACTGATGATGACTCCAAGAGGGGAATGAAGATAGAGGGTTTTAATACAGTAAACATTATGAACTAACAAAATATGTCAATCATGTTGAACATCAAGGAGTGTTGCAGCAGGGACCAAGCAGTGAAACATACATGACTGACCACAATAAATAGTATAAGCACAGGAGATGAACAACAGTGCAAGGTACACAACCAGTTTGGTACCTTTGGTCGATGAGAGGTCCTCAGCACCTACTAGTCTGCCTTTTTGCAAAACAAACAAACAAAGAAGAACAATTGAAATGACAAAGTTTTTAAAGAGCAGATTTTACTAAAAGACCAAAAAGCAAACAATATGAAAATTTAACCCCAAAAGAAGAAAATACCAATTTTTAAAAATTAAACATGAGAAATGAGAAATCATTGAAGATGCAAAAGAAATTAAGAACATTGTCAGGGGGAGCTATGCATAAATTTATGCTGTTTGTGGTTGTAAAACAAATGGATGATTTTTATAGGTAAACAATTAATGAAATGCTTTGTAAAAAGGCACCAGAATTAAATAATTCAGAAGTGAATTGCTCTAAACCCTCAAAACCATGTAATTCCAATACCACATCAATACGACGTAGATCATTTATAATGATAATACCTAGTGTTTTATTTTGTTTTACAAAGAATTTTTACAGATTGGATCTTATTTTAGCCCAACAATAACCTAAGCGATAGGCACAATTATTTCCATTTTACAGATGAGAAAACTGAGAGGCACACAAAGGTTAAATGACTTACCCAGGAATACACAGATCGTACATGCCTAAGACTGAATTTGAACTCAGGTCTTCTTAGATACCAGGTCAGTGTGCCATGTAACTGCCTTTATTAAAATAGAAATAGTATGCTATCTAATTCTTTTATGAAGCAAATATATTTTGATCTCCAAAAGTGGCAAATATGAGATAGAACTCTGTGAGCTAAAATGTATATACTTGGATGGATCTGTTATCTCAGTAGTATGAGTATCATTCCCTACCCTAAACGGATCGAACCTCTGCCACCCTAGGTGATTTTTTTCTGCTGTCTATAAATATTCCATAGGATTAGTCAAATGCTTGCTGTTATGCTTCAGTCAAGTCTGACTCTTTATGACCCCATTTAGTGTTTTCTTGGCAAAGGTACTGGAGTAGTTTGCCATTTCCTTCTCCAGCTTGTTTTACTGATGAGGAAACTGAAGCAAACAGGGTTAAGTGACTTGCCGTGGGTCACATAGCTAAGATGTCTCTGAGGCCAGATTCCAACTCCGGAAGAGGGGTCTTCCTGACTCTAGGCCCAGTACTCTGTCCATTGTGGCACCTAGCTGTACTTAGATGCAATGATGGCCTTTCTCTGACTTCTTTGATATTCAAGGGTACCAGTACAGCGCTCAGATTGTCTATCTTTCATTCCTCATTCTTGCTAAAGGACTATTCCAAATCCTTTTTTGGTCATTCACATTCTTACTGATGTTACTTCTTTATATATATATATGTATATATATATATATATACATATATATGTATGTATATATATATACACATACATACATACACACACACACACACACACACACATATATATATATATATATACACATACATATATTTCAGGTTATTTTGGGTGAGTATTGCAATCTGCTTAGCCTTATCACATATCTTTACATCACCCTTTGGGCCACGTGAAATTGTGATTCTTGCCTCTTTAGTATATTTTTGTTTTGGCTCAAGTTATTTCACATTCTCGTCAGAGACAATATTAGGAATGTCTAACCCTAAATCAGATAATTCTTTGAGATGGAGGACTGCAATCTCTATTCCAGACAGAGGACCTGAAAAGAAAAAAAAACCTTTTCAATGTTAGCCTGGGAGCATTCTGCTTTTTTTACTTAGTTGATTTGTTGGCTTATAATGTAAGAATGACAACCTAGCTCTATCAGAGAAAGGCTTTTTAGCCACTGCACCCTAACCTACTAGAACTGGAAGCTGGTAGCAGACAGTAAGGCTCAGTATTCAGTGGAGAAATCATACCTGTCAGGGTGTAGGCCAGGGAGAGGAATTCAAAGACATCACCAGAAGATAAGTGATGATCTTTTGGTGTTAAAGTTAAATGTTACTCTTCTACATGTGTTTCCTGGCCAGATGTGTTGCCTACATGTATGCCTTTGATATGTGGTACTTATTAATGCCCTCTCTTTCCTGCTGATGATATATACATACATACGTGTGTGCATGTGCGTGACTATATACATGTATACACACATGGAGAGAATGTTCTTTTTAAAAATAGATTTTTATTGATGTCTTTTGTTTTCACATTCCATATATTTCTTCCAGTAATTCCCCTTCCCCCTCCTATAGAGCTATCCGTCATAACAGAGATTTTTTTATAAGAGGAAAAATAGCAGGGAGAATCAGTAATACCAAGCACTACATCCAAAAAAATCTGATGTTATATGCAATGTTGCAATTATATGCAAAAAGCAGGGGGACATGAATTCTCAGATTTCTTTTGGGGGACTATCTGCTCTTTATAGAATTCCAACAGTCAGTTTTAATTATTTTGTGGTGGTTGTTTTTCCCATTTACATTGTTATAATCACTGAGTATATTCGTTTTTCTGGTTCTACTCAGTACACTTTGCATAAGATTTTCCATGTTACTCTGGATTCGTCATCTTTATCATTTCTTACAGTACATTAATCTTACACAGCATTCATTTGCCACAATTTGGTTCGTCATTGCCCAGTCAAAAGTCATCTACCATCATCTATCTATCCACTGAAAAAGTGTTTCTGGGGAGGATGTTCTATTGTTATGTTTCTGACCATGGTATTCCTTAAATGCCTTTGCTTTGAATTATTCATGTCCTCCAGCTGAATAGAAAAAGGCAAAGAAACTAATGGGGGCTTGTGAGAAGATACAGACCCAAAGATTACCTTGAACGTGAGGTGGTTCTTCTTGGGGTGTCGCTTGTGAGAGCAATATATCCCAGGTACATAGCAAATATTTGGACATTTAACTCACCAACACACACATGAGACCTATACTATAAGCAGACAACTATAAAATTATCTAACAGAAATAAAGAAAAAAATTGAACAATTGGAAGACTTTCTCTTGCCTGGAGCTTAGTGCAACCAATATAGGAAAAATGTCAACATTTCCCAAATTGCTTTATTGATTTAATGGGAACTTCACAGTGAGGTGTTTCATAAACTTACGCTGAGTCAGGCGATATTAGACCTAAAAGGGACTTCTGAGGTCCTCTTAATCCCACTCTTTCTTTTTCTGGATGAGAAAATTAAGGCTTACATAATTGAAATGATTTATTCAAGGTAATGTAGATAGAAATTAACCAAGTCAGAATTTGAACCTAGGCCCACTGATTGAAAAGTATCATGGTACAGTAGACAGAGAATTGGATGTGAAGTCAGGAGATATCTGGGTCCCCCCTCTGGTTTTGATTGTATGTGATTCTCATGTACAGCTATGTGACCATGGACCTTTAAAGCATGTAGTCTCTGAACCTCAGATTCCTCCTATGTAAATGGA
The DNA here is from genome assembly GCA_028658325.1 of Potorous gilbertii. NCBI lineage: Eukaryota > Metazoa > Chordata > Mammalia > Diprotodontia > Potoroidae > Potorous > Potorous gilbertii. The sequence goes on along the minus strand of JAQQSK010007541.1, from coordinate 9,756 downwards.
GATGTTAGTAGCACCTCCTTCATGGTGTTATCATGAGACATCTATGAAATTAAGCAATTCACAAACATCAACTCATTTTCATTCTATATGTTTTTATTTTTAGATGCACTTCTTGTATGCAGCAAATTGGAGGATTCTGCTTTCTTATAGTTATTATTCAATTTCATCTTGTTTGATTGGTTAATTCATTTAAGGCTATGACTATTACGTTTTTATTTTCCTCCATTCATTTCTTCTGTATTGATTGTATCTTCTTCCTCTTTTAAGTCAATCTGTATTCCTGCCATTAATTTTGTTTACACTCATTTAATGTTACCAGCTCTCTCTCACTTACCTCACCCTTGCTCCTCCTTAAATCACTCATTTCTCTTTCTGTATATGTATTATGTTTGTGTAGGTGTGGATATATAGTTGATATGTATGTGTGTATGTGTAGGTATGTATGTGTGTATGCAAGTATATATGTGTATATGTAGGTAAGTATGTGTCTATGTGTGTATGTAGCTATATAGGTAGGTATGTATGTAGGTCTGCACATATATGCCTGTACATGTATGTGTGTATGTATGCATATATGTGTGTAGGTATGTATGTGTTTATTCAGATATATATGTGTATAGGTAAGTAGGTGTGTATGTATACATATGCATGTGTTTGCAGCTGTGTATGAATGTATGTGGATATGCATATATATGTGTGAGTATAGGTATGTATGTGTATCTATGCCTATATTGTCTGGGCATACATGAGTGTATGTCTATGTGTATGTATGTATGTATTCTGCAGATGTTTCTGCCTGAGTATATATGTAGAAATATTTATAGGTGTATATGTATGTAGGTATGTATGTGTGTAGGTTTTTTTTTTGTCTTTTCTTTTAATTGGCTAGTAGACAAGTTAAGAGACGCTATTTTGTTTCCTATAGAGGAGAATCAGAGCCAGGATGACTAAGGTAAGATCTAGGTATGTATGTAGGTTGTGTGTGTGTATTTAGGAATGCATGTAGGTATGTAGGCATGTATGTCTCACTCTTCTCACTCCTTTCCCACCCAGTGTGTGTTTCAAAATATTTCTCCTCTTTTCGTTCAAGCAATCTTTTAAATTAGATTCCTGCACGGCGCTCTTTTTTTTTTTTTTTAAAGATCATTTATTTATCTTCCACCTCATTTCTATCCCCTTTTAGTCTGTTCAGAATTCTCTTCTCCCACTCATAAGCTATACTCTCACATCTTTTTTCTGCAGGGTCTCCATGTTCCTTGGGTGAGGCAGAGCTTCTCAAGCATTAAATACCACCTGCATCTTTTATCCTGTTTCTATGTTAGTACATGTAGAGATCTCACCCCATTACCTCTTCCAATTGTTGATTTCATTAAATTTTTGTTTTGGTGGGACCTTCTTCTGATGTGCCTCACTCCTAAAAATACCAATTCAGAAGAAAGCAATGATTCATGGCTGGAAGTAATTCTGTATCCTGAATCCCGAGACTTACTCCTCCTCCCCATCTTTCTGCTCAGTCAGAGACTTCTCAGAGGACTTTTACACCTCCCAAGCAGCCCTATTAATGTCTCATTCTTTTGGTATGTGGTTCTGATTGAAGTTTCTTCCTGGGTCTACCATTGTAGAAGTGGTCATGTCATCCACATTCCCTTCTAACCCATCTCAGGCCCTTGACTCTCTGGATAACTTGCTCACCTTAACCTGGCCCCCTTGAAGGTATCTTTCCCCTACCTCCTCTCCCACTTTTCTGCTTCCTGTTATGCATTATTTTCCTCTACTAGAAAGTAAACTCCTTAAGGATGGATTCTATTTTCAGCATTTGACCCTGAGCCTGGCACATAGCAAACAGTAAATGCTTTATCTAATCTAATCTAATCTAATCTTTACCATGTTCATTCCTTCCTTCTATAGCAAGGATATCATATCTGGATCTGTATGCCTATTACTATCAACTTGGCTTCTGGCCACCCTAATGCTAACCCTTGCTTGGAAAGGATGGTCTTTATTTTTTCCCTTCTACACAGATGAAAAAGGCCCCTGTCACTCATCAAAAACACATGTACTTAGTTGTTCTGGAGACAATTTGAACATGCTCCGTGGAGCTAATTATTAAATTTTGAGAGCATTTATACCTCAGAAACTGGAAAATGCTACAAATCAGGGCTTGATTTATTGCTTTGTTGATTGTCTAGACTTAAGAAAGTGATGGAAAATATTAATAATGCAGATGAAACTTCAAAGTGTGTCATTGGTTCATCATTCTTTCCAGAGAGTCTTTTCTTAAACATTTACCAGCACACCACTGGATACACCTGCTTACTTCCCACCCAAGGGAATGTTCTCTGATGGTATTTTTTCCTCTCCTTTTCTAGTGCTAAACTAACTTTCCATCTCACACCCACTTCTCCCATTCCTTTTCTTCCTCTCTTACTGTGCTGTCCCTTCCCCCACCCCCAGACTTTCCCTTCTTTATTTATTTCCATGGTGAATCAAATGAGATAACCTATCATCATCCTCATTATCTCTAGCTCCTCTCTTTGTCCTTGAGTGACTCTTTTCTTCTTGCTTGGGTGACTTCTCATTATCTCCCTCCACTCAAAAGATATTTATATTCTTTTTAATAAGATAAATTGAGTTATCACTTGTTCTAGCCATGTTATGTCAAGATAAAACTTGAATAATAATAAAAGAAGCTGCATTTACAATAAACATTTATAATATTTATAAAGCATATCAATCAAATACATACATAACTACATGTTATACTATGGGTGTTTGTAAGTTCACATTTTACTACAAATTATCAGATATCAGAGAGGACAATGATCTTTTTGCACTTAGTGGTATTTAGTAACAGCCAAACAAATACAAGACAAAATTTAAAAATATGCATTTGTACAAAAACGAAATGACTACTTCCAGCTAGCATGCTATCCCCTGCAGGGTTTGCAAAGAAATAGAGCAATAAAAAGTGAAGCTTGTTTGGTACTTTATGTTCTTCAGAAACCCACATTGTTAAATGTCCAGCGCTTGAGGAAACAGTTATTAAAACATCAACATATATAAATCCCTGTGTTTAACATATCCTTCTTCATTTATGAAAGTCTAGATGAGGACAATGCACTTTCCCAATGCATTCAGATCTCAGACAATGTTATTTTATGGCCAGGTGTGCCTTACCAAGTTCAGTTCTAGAAACCACATATGAATAAAGACATTGACAAATTTGGGAGCATCCAAAGGAGTGTGATCAATACATTAAAGAGCCTCAAGGTCATGTTACACAAGGATCAGTCAAATCCATTGAGGATATTTAGCATGGAGAACACATAAGGGAACTGAATACCTGCCTTCAAGAAATAGAAAGGTTGTAACAAGGAAGAAAATTTTCTTTTGCTTCATCCAACCACAAGATGAGAAATTATAGAGAATCACATTTCATTTCAATGTAAAGTAAAACACCCCCTCTGGGGCTAGTTCCCTAACTCACATTTAGCCTGAGGGGCCAGGGCCCCTGAAGACCCTGTTACTCAGGGATGTAGGGGTAAGGTTTTAATATTTTCATTCATGAGCCCCTGTTACTGTGTTCCCAATCAATAATCAATCAGTTGACTATTAGCTTTTAGATAATGGATTTACTAAAGAGGGCAGCTGATTCAAAACATTTCTTCCTTCCCACTGCCAAAGCATACTTTGTAGCATTCTCTCCCATAAATTCATAAAAATTCTATAAAGAGAGTGGACACTAACTTAAGGTACACAATGTAAATAATACTTGTGGCAAAGTGGTGCCTCCCAATACCTGTCTCTAGAAGTCCTACGTTCCTTTTGGAGAGTCTCCATGAAGTTTGCTTTGGGGCAGGACAGTGGTGATGGATAAGTTACTCTACTGCTCAGCTGGGCTAGTTCCTTTCGAGGAATGACCTGTTTGTTGGACAGGTGAATTAATTATGAGGTTGAGCTTCTCTGCTACTGCTGGCCCAGGCCGCTATGCTGTGGCTGCTACTCTCTCCCCTACCCATTCTTGAGCTTTGGAGGGAAGAGAAAGTGTCAGCTGTCTCCTTGCAAATCTCATCAGGCCTTGTAGTGCCTACAAGGTTGCTCCCTGAGCATATCCATCTTATAGTTGCTGTTCAATCTCTTAATAAGGAGAGCAAACACAAAGGAGACCGAAGCAGTCACACACTCATAGCAGCCTTTGGCCCTGTGGGAGACAAGGCTGACCCTCCCTGACCTGGTTCTGGGGAAGTGATTCAAGGCAGTCCTATCTCCTCAAAATGCAGAGTGATGAAGGGAACAGTAGCTCCTTTTGGATACCCTCTCAGTTCTAGCTCAGCAAGTCCTAAATAATTAGTCTTCCAGCACCACAGCCAATTAGAAGCCTTTTTTATCATCACAAAAAATGTTGTTCAATTGTTTTCAGTTGTTTCCAACTCTTCATGGCCTCATTTTGGGTTTTCTTGGCCAAGACACTGGAGTGGTTTGCCATTTCCTTCTCATTACATAGTACCAACTCTTCATTTAGCCCTGACCAGAAACCAGCTCCCTCCAAGTTTCCATATACTTGCTTGGACTGAAACCAGGCAGAGAATATCTGTACATGACTTTGACCAGTCCCCCCATGAAAAAAGAAAAGCTTCTTATAACAAGAGGTATCCAAACAAGTAAAAAGGTGCTATGAAAGATAGTGGCTCCCCCCTCACTAGAAGTCCCTAAAGGTTACATCATTACCTGTTGGGAGAGGCTGTAGGCACCGTGCTTATTCAGATATGCTTTGTCCTAGGATCTCGGAAATCCCTACTAACTGAAATTTCAAAGGTACCTGAACCCAACAGTGATATTCTGTACATACAAGATACAACTTAACATAAAATAATGATCCTCTGGAGGAAATATATCCGAATTTCTAAGTCCTTGACTGAATAAAGGGGGGATATTACAAAGCCATTACTCTCCTTTATGCCACTGATGAAACCATTTTAGCCTTCATTTTAATTTCAGTGTATTAATCTAAATGTTTTAAACAATAGGTACTAACCTTCCTCAATCTTACCCTCTATTTTCTAGAAATGGAGTTTTACTTATTTATGGTGATGAATTAATAGTTTATTTTCAATACATCAATAACAGAATTTCCTTACTTACATGAGATATGCTATGCTCACCTACTCATAAAAACACTACATCATAATTAAGACAGACCCTCAATCTTACCCTCTGTTTCTCCGAAAATTGAGTTTTATTTAGTCACACTGAAGAATTAAATATTTTATTTTCAATAGAACAATAATAGAATTTTCCTACTTATGCAAGCTATGTTATGTTCACATACTCATAAAGCTAGTTAAGTTAGAACCCAAATAATGTAATCTTGAACAAAGTTATTTGAAATGACTGAACAAAGTACAAATGCTTTAAGCTTTTTAAAAACATGCTACTTTATTTACTAAAACAGTTTAACAGTATGTCTCCTTTGAAATAACTTACTGTAGTCCATCACCACTGGGCCAGCAAAAACAGTCTCATGCTTGGCTTGTGAAATTAATATTTGATGGTAAAGATTTGAGTCCATTTATTGTTCCAAGTAGAGTCTTGCCCATTCACAGCAACTGGCAAGTCAAACCAAAATAAAATCACAAACAGTTAGACATACTGACTTTTGGAGTGCATACTTGGTGTTTTCTTCCCTGAGCGATAACTTTTGTGAGTTGTATGATACAATGGTATCGAGTACCTGTAGCTATTGCCTTTCTCCTTACAACAGAAAACACAGCAGAATATTGTCCCTCCGGCAATGAGGAGCAGTGCTGCGACCCAGCCTATATAGAGGGCTTCTCCTAGCTCTCGCTTTTGAGCTGTATTCACTATTGGGTTGTAGAAATCTCTGATGATTGCATTGGCAACCCAGCATACCGGGACCAGAACGACAATGCCTGTGAGGATGAAAAGGATTCCAGCTGTCAGCAAAATAAAGTCCTTGACTTGGTCATTGTTCTCCGTGCATATGACACACTTCATTCCAAGGATGGCGGTCATAAAAGTGAGAAAGGAGAGTACAGAGGCTGCACACATCAATCCCCTTGAGGCCTGCAGGTCTGGAGTGAGAGCCAGCAGGGAGTCGTAGATCTTGCACTGCATCCTGATGTTGGCATGTCTCATGCAACTCATCCACAGGCCTTCCCAGAGGTTTTCAAAAACTATAATGTTGCTTCCGATGAAGGCAGAAACTCTCCACTGCGGCATGACAGTGACGGCCACTGTCCCCACCATGCCGACTCCTCCTAGAATTAGTCCGACTATTTGCAGACCATAGTAAGCCATTTTGTCAGGAAATGTGTATACCTGTGCCAGAGCAAGAGGAATTAAGTAAATGAAGCAGTCAGTAGGCATGCAATACTGAGCAGCTGACAGTTTCTTGTGTTAATGTCCTCGGGAACCTAATGTTGTCTTTTTTTTTCAGATAGGTTCTGCTCAGCTACTTGCAACTAAGTTAAATCCAGTATTGGCTGGCTGAGGTACCTTGACTGACTGGAACATGTGAACTCACCAATCCGGTGTGTCTACTTTCTTGTCCAATAAGAAGGGGACAGAAGCACTGGTGTATTTAAATTGCTCATTCTTTGTACTTCACTATTTTTTCTAAAAAGGCAAACAGCATGTTTATCCATAGCCACGACCATGAATGTCTGTGCAAACCTATAAATGTTATCAGTCCCCTGGAGAGAGAAGTACATCTCATAGAGGTGAGGGTGAAATTTTTAGAATTGTAAATTAATGAAGGCCATCTAACAGTTAGAACCTGTGTCTTGGGCCCAAGCTTAGGCCAGAACACTGGATTGTCTCTTCACCCAAGGAGCTCTTTCATTCTGGACCCACACAAACTGTTTGGATTAGATTTAGTCCTGTGGAAGTCTGGACTTCTAAAAACTGTCAGACTCCCTTTCCCACACTGGCTCCTTACGCTACCACTCTAATGCTGGGGATGGGGTGAAGAGGATTACTTAAAGCTTAGATTTGGCCCATGGCTGTAGTTGTGTCTGACTCTTTGTGACCCCCCTTTTGAGATTTTCTTGGCAATACTGAAGTGGTTTGCCATTTCCTTTGCCAGCTCATTTTATACATGAGGAAACTGAGGCAAACAGGGTTAAGTGACTTGCCTAGGGTAATACAGCTAGTAAGTGTCTGAGGTCAGATTTGAACTCAGGTCTTCCTGACTCCAGATCCAGTACTCTATCTACTGAACCTCCTAGCAACACTATTGGCCCATGTCCAGGATCTCTCTATAGGAAGGATTAAAAAAGTATTCAATGTGCAATGTAAATCTAATGAGGGGTAGGGCAAGGAAGAAAAGGAATAAGCATTCATACAGCACCTACTATATGGGGAGACCACTGTGCTAAGCACTTTACAAATGTCATGTCATTTGATCCTCAATATGGGACAGGTATTCATTATAATATATATAAAACCTACAAGCATGTATTGACAGAAAGACATAAAACAGAATTCAATAACCTAGAACTACTGTTACAAAATTCCTTGGGAGCAGAGATTGTTTGATTCAAATTTCTATCCCTAGAGCCCAGCATAGTACTTAGCCTATAGTTGGAACTTAATAAATACTTGTTGATTGATGGATTGCTATACTAAGTATACATTGTCAGAAAAATATGTAAATTAACAAACAATTAGCTTAGTAAAATAAATAGTAGTAATAACTACTGTTATGTTCTCTGGGAGGCTTACTGAAACTTCTGAATACAAGTTTGTGGAACTGCTGAAAAGCCCCTGCACATTTCACCTCACTTCTATACTGTCTCTCTCAATCTCCATTATCATCTGACCAATCAGGCCAGAGGTTAAACTCTCCAGGTGCTGGTAGTTATCTTCTCTAAGAATGCTGGATTATTTGTGCAAATTCCTCCCAAAGTTCAGTCAGGATCTAGTGAGGACTCAGAATCTCCAAACCCCTTGAACTTAGAACATTTCCTCCAATCCTGAACAGATACGTCTTGGAAGTCACTGTTTGGTCACTTATATTAAGGAAAGAACATTGGAGACATAGCCCCAAACCCAGGCTTAGACTCAGGCATCCCTAATTAGAATATATGCTTTAACTACCCCATGATAGCAGTTCAGTCTTTGTGCTGGGTAAGGGAAAGGGCTCGTCCCCTACTTCTCACAAGAGTACTACTTGCCACATAGGGATCTGATGAAAAAGAAAGACAGGAGCAGAATCACTTTCTTTTTAAAGATACAAAATCATTGTTTTCTTCTCATTGGCCAATAAGGGATGCTTTGTCATTCCCAATGTGCCCGAGTCCTTCCCAAAGCCATGGGCAGGGAGCAGGAAGTTGCTGAAAGATTTAAAATTCCAAATTTTTCAATTTCAAAATTTTTCAATTTCAAAATTTGAAAATTCAAAAATCCCAAACTAAAAGCTGTAGCAAAACCCCAAGCTGGTTAGAAGTAGGCAAAATAGTCCTTCCATGCCCTGTTATACATACAATAAAACATCTGCTTTAGGCATCTACTTGGATTGTCAGCGTGCCAAAATGAAAGGAGAGAAGGGGAGAGACAGGTCACTTTTACCTAGGAAACAACATTCTTTGAGATTAATTTGATTCAAGGGAATGATAGAATTTGATTGTAACTTCAAAGTAAGCACTATCTGGCATGAAATTAAGGAACAGATAATGCAAAAAAAGAAGAAAAAGAAAAAACAAAAACCAAAAGCAAAGTTAGCCTCAGCATACACAGAAGAAGTATGATTGCCCAGTACCTGAAGGTAAGGTCTCTTCCTTTCCTAACCCTTAACTGCTAATTCTCTTCCTTTATATATTTTTTAAAAATTGTTTCTTTATTTACTTATTCTAGATATTCTTATATGTGAACATGTCTCTTCTAGTAGAAAATAAATTCCTTGAGTGTAGGGACCATCTTATTCTTTGCATTTGCCTCCCTCCCCCCTCCCCCGCCCCTGTCTAGCACAGTCATTGCCACATAGTAAGTACATAATAAAAACTTGTTGATTGATTGATTCTTCCTCCCAACCATGAATAAAATCCATGTACCTAGAACTCTCTTTAAACAAATTTGATAACAATTGATAAACAAAAAGATAAATTAGGATTACTTGAAATAGAAAGCATGAATTGATGTGTGATAAATTCATTTATAGGGAACATGTCAAAGGACACATGGGTTGCATGAAGAAGTATTTAAATAAATGGAAAGCAGAAGGGGAAAATGCACTGCTCAGTGAGCATGTAGGAAGTCAGTTAAAATTATCATCAGATACATCAGGGATGAGCTAGACTCAGCTCCTCTGGGCTTGTTAAATTTTCAGTGTAAACACATACTTCAGAAGTTGGCAAACAAAACAAAGCAGGACTTGATTTGTTGCCTTATTGGTTGACCTAGATTTAAGAAACATTAATGCTAAAGTAAATAATGCAGATATATCATCACATCCATTTTCCCCTAGAGAACTGTTTTTTTTTAAACATCCACCAGATCACCCCTGGTTCTATTCCTAATAGATTTTGTAGTCAAGTTGAGGGTAATGTGCTTCTACCTTGCAGAGCTGGGCAGAGGGAATAAGGTGATAATGTTTAATATAAAATTTTGGAATAATCTCTTTGTTCTCTCTGAAGCAAACTCAGAGAATGCCTCTTCCTATGTCAGCAAAGCCAGCCAAGGCTGATTCTGTATTCCTTGGAGGACCATTGACCTGGGACAATATCTTGAATGGTGGGA
>JAQQSK010007540.1:0-13938 GCA_028658325.1 Potorous gilbertii | reverse complement strand
ATTGAGTCAATACGACCATTCTTTAGGTCCAGTTGACTAATATCTCATTGTTCATGAGGATAGCATTAGAGACTGTGTTAAATGCTTGGCTGAAATATAGATAAACTATCTCCATAGCATTTGGAAAGAGTGCTGGAATTGGAGGCAGAAGAGGCCTGGGTTCAAGGCCCACCTCTAACATTTGCTCGTTATGTGATTGCGGGCACAAATGTTCTCTGGGCTTCCGTGTCTTCTCCCATAGGTAGGGTCAACAATGCCTGCAGTACTTACCTCACATGATTGTTATAATGGTCAGATGAAAGAATGTGTACAATGGGTGTTCAAGGAGAACTAGTACCTCTGGTGTGATGGCTTTCTGAGCTCTTCATAGGACTGCCCATCCTCCTTTGGTGCCCTCCTGGCACTCGACGCTTATTTGTGGCTCCAAGAAGCTGTACCATATGCAGCAACCACACACTAGTTAAAACCATCTTGGCAGACAGAAAACCAAGTTGAGGATACCCAATGGACCACAAAACTACCAGCAAGTTAGAGGGATGTCTAGCCTGGCACATGAAGACTGCCCCCTGCAGAATGGTTGGATGAGAACAATTTGTTCCAGTGGCCGGGAAGGTGGCTGAAGCAGGCGCTATGGGGTGCTTAGAAGTTGGCCAGATACCAAGGATGCCAAGGTCATCCACTGCATCCCAGGCTATCACCAGTTATCCTGATTTTTGTCTTGTACTAAATGACATTTTCTCACATTGTAAGTATTAATTACTTTAATTAATTAATTAATTAATTACATCGTAAGTATTCAATGACTCTGGAAGAGAAAGTAAGGCTGACAACTTTGTGCAACTCTGCTTCACTTAAATCCAATTCACAAGCAAGTCATTACCCTGTGATATCACTGGTCTTCTGCAAAAAAATGAAGAAGAAACAATACTTTACAAATATTAAACAGTTGCTATTATCTTTATTGTCATATTCCTCTGCTCTACAATCTAGTTACCCTACCCCCTCCCCCCAAAAAAGGAAATTAAGTTAATTTCTCTATGGGATTAAACATTTCAGAGCCTCAATGTGATCATCTATTAAATGGGATTATTAATGCCTGTATTTCGCAGCACTGATAAGTATAATGGTCTCTCCTCACACATAATCCTTCTTGACCTCTCTGCAGCATCTTACACCATTGACCACTTTCTCTTCCTGAGGACTCTTTCCTCTCAGGGGTTTCTCTCTTGGATCTCTTCCTACCTGGCCACTCTTTCTCAGTTTCTTTTGCTAGATCAGCATCCCAATAACTGTGGGTGTCCCTCAAAACTCTGCTCTAGACAACTTTGAAAATGATATAGGTTTTTTTGAAATGGAAATTTATTGTTGTTTTTATCAAATTTTATTTTATTCAAATTATATCAAATCCTCTCTCATGTTCTGCTGTGTACATGGCTATGTTTTTTTTCTTTTCTTGTTTTGTATTTAAATTTAAAATAAATAATATACACACAATAACAGCCACAGAGTACAAGAATTATTTTTGATAGACGGCGCTCCACAGCAATGCAGAGACTTGAAATGTTTCCAAAGAATTCATGAAGCAAAATGCCATCCACATCCAGAAAAAGAACTATAGAGTCAGAACCCAGAATGAAGCAGATGATTTTCTCTTTTATTAAGTTCGGTTTTGTTTAGTTTTACTCATGCTTTCTGCCATTTGTTTTAATTCTTCTCTATAACATGACTAATGTGAAAATGTGTTTAATAGGAATGTATGTGTAGAACCCATATAAGATTGCATGCTGTCTTGGGGAGGGAGGAGGACGGGAGGGGGAGAAAATTTAAAACTTATGGAAGTGAATATTGAAAATTGAAAACAAATTTAATTAAAAAATAAATAAAAACAAAAAAATGCAATTTACAATTTTAAAAAAAAAAGCTCTTCCCTGAGTCCCCTCTCCTTCAACACCATCTCATCTGAGAATCTCAATCAGCTCCCATGGGATTAATTATCATCTCTATGCAATCGATTCCCAGATATTTAGATCCAGTCCTCCCATCTTTCCTGAGGTTCCATCCCACATTACCAGCTGTCTTTTGGACACTTCCCATTAACATTTCTCTCAAGCATCTTAGCATGTCACTAATAAATGCTTGGTAATTGAGGATCAAATAAATATTTACAACTGTCTGCCAACTAGAAGGTGCTATATAAACATTAGAAATTATCTATATTTCATATATATTCAATAAATGTTAAATGAATGAATGCATGAATGAAGGGGAAAAATGGAGAAGGATGATGTATAATCTTATCTTTGAGTGGTTTTGTATGATATGAGCAGTTAGGTGGCACAATGGATAAAGCATGGTACTTGGAGTCAGGAAGACCTGAGTCTTCCTGGAATTCTGCCTCAGACATTTACTAGCTGTATGACTTTGGGTAAGTTACTTGGCCTCTCTGAGCCTCGATTTCCTCATCTGTAAAAGGGGGCTGATAACCATAATAGCACCCGTCTTCCTGGATTGTTGTGAGGATCAAGTGAAATAATATTTGTAGAGGACTTTGCAGACCTTAAAGTACTACATGTGATGGCTGTTATTGCATTTTTTTGAAGTGCTGGGAGTATACTTATTTGTATCTCCTTGTATTCCCTTGGTTGGTAGGAGGAGAAGTCACAAAGTCAGGGATTAGGCAAGAATATGGTAGGAACAGCTCCTAGTCTGCCATACGTCCCAGGTTTCCTAGGTGGCTGACCCCAAGCCTGGGATTACAGAATGGATAAATGAGATCAGTGCCTCAGGTCCTGAATCCCAAATCACCAGGGGAGTGATCTAGGGCAGAAGATGCCATTCACTTTGGGGTGTCAATGCTGGAAGGAACCCCAAGGATCATTTAATCCAATCCATACTGAAATGGGAATTCTCTCACAGCACCTGCCCGGGCTAGGAATTGGATGCCACAGAGTGAGATTGGAACTTAAAGGGAATCATGAGAGCTAACCTAGTCTTGGGAACTTCAGTTGCTTAGGTTCTGAAACTGGGCACTTTTTGTTCACATGCAGTTCCAATTACTGGTAAGTAACCCTTTAAAATGCACTCTTGTGGTCTGGATTTTGTGGTAGATGGCTGTAGGAAGGCAGAGCCTCTGATTGCAATGGGGAGGGGGGAGGCAGGAGAAAGGAGAGAGTCACCAGGGAGCAGAGGTAGCAGATCTTTAACCCCAGGGAGCCAAGCAGGCTGTGAGATCACCAAGGTCAGGAGGATCCAATTAAGCTCAGTGAGACGGGAATGTTTAAAATTAGTGGAAGATGAAAGTATTGGAACCTAGGGCAAGGTCCCCTGTAACGGTTCCAAGTAAGAGCCTGTGCCCTTGAGGAACTGACCAAGATCAGCCGGTCTCAAAGCTAGCTCTTTTTAACCTGTGTCAGCTTTGAGTCAGGATGAATGATCCTGGAGCTGAAGTCATCAGAAATGCAATTCTCAATGGCACCTTGCTGATGAAACCCTCATGGGGCTTTAACCTCCACAGAAATGCAGAGGGTCATCAGGAGACCAGGGGAAATGACGGTGGGACCAGCACCAGTGTTAGCCAGTACATCTAGCTGCTTTTGGCAAGAGAGTGCCTGAAGAAGGTGTGCTGGGGAACCACAGATCCTGAGGTCAGGGATCAGGCGGTCTCTCCTCTTCCCCCACCCCCACAGCAAACCCAGCTCACTGCTTCTTGCTTGTCGAAGGAACCCTGCAGCTACTCCTTCCAGTCTATAATCATAGCTGCCCTTGGAGAAAGATTTTGTATAAATTGTAAATCCTAGAGGTCATTCCCTTCCTGCCCTTATCCCTCAGTGTTATCAATAATAAAATTAGTAAGTGTGAAAGAAAATCTAACTGGGGGAAATTTGAGCTACTACACTCCTGCGCCCAGCTTGAGAATGATCTGAGCTTGTTAAACCTGAACTGCCGAGGGGGCTTTTTGTAAACTACTATTGCAATAACCCCCTACTTGATCCCTTTGCCTCCAATCTTTCCAATCCTGCTCTCTAATCTACCCTTAACATAGCTGTAAAATTAACTTTGCTAATGTTCGGGTCACTCCCATACTCCCAAACTTTCCATGGCTCCCTACGGCCTCTGGATATGTATAGCTTTTAAGGACCCCCGGTGTCTGATCCAGCTGCTCTTCCAGATTTATTTCACACTCTCCCACCTCCTACCAAGTGAGGCTGCGGGCTGCTCCTCAGCCCTCCTTCTTTCCACCTGTGTTCCTTTACCAAAACTATCCCCATGCCTGGAATTTACTCCCTCCACGTTTCCATCTGCCACCATTCTTTCTCTTCAGAACCCAGCTCAGAGAACTTCTCCATGAAACCTAACTGAAAATTGTTTCTCCCTCCTCAGATTTTCTTTGGGGACGTTGGAATTGTCCTTTGCCCTGATCACATGACCTATCATTCTTATGTAGGTATGTGTTGTATCCTCCCCTTCAGATTGTAAACCCCACCAAGGTCAAGTACTGGTGTCTTCAGGTCTAATACGATGTCTGTCGTGGCAAGCACTTAGTAATGTTTGTTCAGTTGAACAGACTGGGCTTGTAGACTGTTCAAGATGGAAGTCATCTTGTCTAACACGGGCAGTTGAGGAAAATGAGATCTGGAGAAATTAGATGCCCAAGGTCACACGTTTGCAATCACACACAGAATTACATAAGCACACACTGTCACAAATCAGAAGCAAGGTGACGCCACAAAAAAACCCAAACCAGCAGTCAGAAATGTGGGTTCTAAAGCTGACATCACTCCTTCTGAGCCATGTGGTCTCTGAATCTCATTTCCCTTGCTTGTGAAACAGTGATAGGTTCTACACACCTCACCTGCTTGTAGTTAAATTCAAATGAAAGAGCCTTAAAAACTTAAAAAGACATAGGGATGAGATGGTTGGTGTCATATGATCAGCAGCTAGGTGGTGCCATAGGGCACAGAGTGCCAGCCCTAGAGTCAGGAAGACTCATTTTCCTAAGTTCAAATCTGGTCTCAGACCCTTATTAGCTGTGTGACTCTGAGTTAAGTCACTTAACTCTGTTTGCCTCCATTTCCTCATCTATAAAATGAGCTAGAGAAGGAAATGGCAAATTACTCCAGTATCTCTACCAAGAAAACCCCAAAATGGGGTCACAAAGAGTTGGACATGACTGAAACAACTCAACAACACATCACAGGACTTTTAACTTCTTTCTTGTTTTATTGACATGTTTTGTATTTACATTACAAACATTTACAAGACTAACTCCCACACCACACACACACACATACACACACACACACATGAGAGGTCTCTTAGATCAAAATAAAACAAGTAAAATAGAAACATAGTGACCTCATCTGAAAGTGGATGCAACATTCCCTGCCACTGGATGAACAGTTGATAGAATGCCAGGTCTGGAGTTAGGAAGATCTCAGATACTTACTAGCTGTGTGACCCTGAGCAAGTCACTTACTCTCTGTCTGCCTCAATTTATTCAACTGTAAAAAAAAAAAAATAGAGATAACTATAGATTCTACCTCACAGGATTGTTGTCAAAATTAAATGAGATATTTATAAAGCACAGTGTAGGAGTTATATAAATGCATATCTCCTTCCCTCTCCCCCTAACAACATCCCCTTCTCACACACACTCATAAAAATATGACAAAATTAAGCTTCAAAGAACAACCATGCCTTGGACTTGTGACAATGTATATGAGTGACTCCGGACTTGTGTCTGTGACTGTGATGTATGACCTTGGACGAGTCATTTAATCTAGTAATATGGTCATAAATTCACACAAAATCATGAATAATCCCACACTCTCGGGGCTGACCTGCCCTCTGCACCCTCTGTCCAGCATGACCCTACAGATCTCCCACAAGCTTGGCCTGCCCTCTGGTGGTCACCATCCCAAAATCTCTGCCAATGCCAAAACCTTGAATCACAACACCGTGGATCCTTAATTGGGAGGAACATCAAACATAATTTAATCCAGTTTCCCAGTTCTGTCTACAATATTCCCAATGGGTGATCATTGTGTCTGTTCTTGATTATCTGCAGTCACAGGGAACTCACTACCCAACAAAGGCAGCCATCCACTTTTGGACAGCTCTAATTGAAAGGAAGTTCTTCCTTAGACTGAGCTACTCAACTATCTCCCTATAACTTCCTCTTGTTAATCCCAGTTCCGCCCAATGATGCCAAGCAAAACAAGCCTAATCCTTTTCAATGGGACAGCCCTTCAGATACTGGAAGGCAATGTTTAGTGTGGATTTATAATGCCTCTACCTAGGAGAGAAGAAAACATTCCAGAGCCCTACTGGCTCTTTCCATGCTTCTCTCCCATAGAATCCTCTACTTTTTCCTCCTAATTATGTATACTTGGGGTCTTCTAGGAAGATAAGACCATTTAACTGAGGGGAATCAGAGCTGAGCTCTCTATTCCCAGCTTAGAGATCTCCAACATCTGGTTAAAGAAATGGAGTCCGGTGTGACATCCCTCTTCCTTCATTTTATCTGTTGAGTCTTGTTGGCCCCAGATCCTTTCCTGCCCCTCTCCAAGTCCTCTCCTGCTCTCCTCCAGATCCCTCTAGAACAGAAGTCCTGAGGATCCTATGATTTCCCTTGTTCCTCTTTTCTATCTCTTTCCCTCCAGTCCCAGTATCTCTTCCCCTCTTCCCCTGTCAGCTCTTAAAATATCCTCCTCCTGCCCCTCTGCTTTCCCCAGGTCTGGCACTGACAGCTACAGAGACTGTTTTCCCTGGGGCGCTGTTCTGGGTAAGATCACAAGCTAAGGCTCAGGGAGGACCAGGGCTGGAAGCTGAATCTCTACATCTGTTTGGAAGGACCTGTTTTCTGGCTGAAACCTGGACTCCCTAGAATCAGAGAAGGTCTTGGATCCTAATAAAGATTTACAAGGCTCCTCTTCATCCTGCTGTCTTATGGTACCGAGTATGGAGATCTTACCTGCAAGACACTTTGAGACCTTTCTGTGTCTCTATTTCTCTCTCTGTCTCTCTCTTTCCGTCTCTGTATCTCTCTGTTTTTGCCTCTCTCTCCCTATGCCTCTATCTCTGTGTCTCTCTGTCTCTGTCTCGCTGTCTTTCTCTCTTGTGTCACTGTCTCTCTGTGTCTGTCTGTCTGTTTTTTTCTCTCTCCCTAGTGGGTCCAGATGAATCTGACCACCAGGAGAAAACCCAGTAAAGTCAACCCCGGCCCCCCAGCTTGCCTCAGACCAGCTGCAGACCTAGCTGTAGATAGCCTAGCCAGAGCCCTTCCACTCTCTTATTTTATCCACATTTGATACCTACCACAAGACAAGGTCAAGGAGGGGTCAGGATAAATTTGCTCCAGTGGAAATTCTCTAGGGATAAAGGGTGGGGAGTGGGTTGAAAAATTAGTCATAGCTCTGAGAGGTTAGAAAAATAAAAGCCTGGGGACCCCTGCCCTCATCTGGAACTTCTATCCATTTTTTTCTATAGCTTTAGGGCACTGGAGGACAACCCCCTCTCCCCAGCTCTCTGATGGCATCTCTGGCATGAGATCAGGAATACCAGACTGAATTGTGGGACACCTGGGTTCTAGTCTCAGTTCTAACACTAACTCCCGGGGGTGACCACGGCAAACTCACTCCAAGCTTCTAGGTCTCAGTTTCTTCATTAGTAAGAAGAGAAAATTGGACCAGGTGCCCTCCTCAGATTCCTTCTAGGTCAAAAAAGGTAAAGGGTATGAGGTACCCAGGGGTCACAGAGTCTTAGACTTCAGAGGTCATTTATTATTCCTGAAATTTTATTATTTCTGGAAAACAACTCCTAAAAATGTTATTATTTCCATTTCTGAAAAGGCATCCCCTGTACACTGTATCTGACAAATGGTCCTCAGGCCTCCACTTGAAGACCTCCAGGAAGAAGAAGGCCTCTCACCTTTGGATAGCTCTGAGTGTTTAGAGAGGGCCATCACCAGTAGTCCTGACCTATGCCTTGCCACAGGACTCCAAATGACTGGAGGAGAGAGTAGGATTAATGACTTTGCACAGCCTTGCCTCACTGAAATCCATTTCATAAGCAAGTCAAACATCACCTTCCTGTTGTCACTGACCCTCTTTGAGAAAGAAGGATGAACAACAGTTGTGAAGAGGACCGCTAGGTGGCGCTGCAGTGGATAGAGTGCCAGGTCTGGAGTCAGGAAGACTCATCTCCTTGAGTTCAAATGTGACCTCAGACATTTACCAGCTATGTGATCCAGGGCAAGTCGTTTAACCCTGTTTGCTTCAGTTTCCTCATTTGTAGAATGAGCTAGAGAAGGAAATGGCAAATCACTTTAGTATCTCTGCCAAGAATAAGTCCAAATGGGGTCACCAAGAGTTAGACATGACTGAACCTCAAAATTAAGGTGTTTTTTTTTTATTTTCCTTTATATCAAGAGTAGATTGATTTGCCTTGATCTTCTACCCTTTGCTCCACACTCTGCCCTTTTGTTCCCATCCCTTTCAATGCAGACTGAGGATGAGGAGTGGGGAACCTGGAATTAGGTGGGGGAGGCAATAAGGTATTAACAGCAATGACTACTTAGTGTAGAAGGAGATAAGCAGAGCCCCCAACTTAGGAGTAAGAAGAGGGCCCTCTGACTTGGGAAAGTAGGGTATAAAGGGATGACATGAGGCTGAGATGATTTAGAATGCTGACTCTCCTTTCCTTGGTCTCCCCCTCAACTCCCTTCACACACACACAGACACACACACAAACACATGCACATGCACATGTATATGCACACTCATACACATGCGCACACCCCACACACAAATGCCTTGGAGCCAACTGGGGTGGCACCAGGACTGAAAAAGCTGAAAAGAGAGGTCAAGTCATCACAAGGTATCAAGAGGTCTCCTTTAAGGCTCTCAAACTTATACCCCGCCCCAACACCCAACCTATCCTCTCAGTCTTCTTGGGATCACTCATTAGTGCTTTACACAATTGTATTCCCTTCCCTTCTCTGCCTCTTAAATTCCCACCCATCCTTTTGCATCTAACCAAAATGTTTATTGTTGGTCCTCCTTTCTTGAAGAGGAGCAATGATATCAGGAAGGTGATGTCTTGACTTGCCAGTGAATGGGATTTAAGTGAGACAGGACTATGAAGAGTCACCAACCCCACTGTTTCCTCCAGGGTCATCTGAATACACTGGCAGGACATGGGTGAGAATAACTCTTGCTTCTCCTTCCTCTGTCCACATCGGGGTCTAAAGGAATAAAAATTTTGATCACTTATACTTCACAAGGTATCTTGAGATTTGGGGGCTAGAGTTTTTTCTTCCAAAATTACTTATTCTAACCAAAATGAGGGCTCTTACAGGAAACCTTCCCTAATCTCTTATGCCACCCAGTAACAATGTGTCCCCTGGGGTCTCAGAGACACATCACATTTCATTTTTTAACTTTCTAAAATACATTTCTGTAGTGGTGTGTGTCATAAATATTTATGATTCTAGTTCTACTAGACAATGGTAGACAATAGTTCCTTGAGGGCAGGGATCGTTTCTAACTTAAACTTTTTAAAAATCTCCCCCAGCTGCTTAATAAATACTCGTTTTACTCTTCAGAAAATTAAGTACTGAATAAATATTCATTTTTGCTCATTTATTCTGAGGTTGTTGGTGTGGGCAGGGAAACTTCAAGACTCTACTGACCTTGGTCATTACCCAGAATCCTAAGAATTTGAAAGGGCAGTAGGGATCCTGTAGCCTAATACTTCATTTTACAGATGAGGAAAATGAGGCCCGTAGAGGTTAAATGACTTGCCTATGAACATATAATTTATATAGGGCAAAATTCAAATTCAGGTCTTCTGTGAAAGACCGTAACCCAACATTCAAGGCCCTCCATAGACCATCCCAATTTTTGTCTCCTGCTACTTTCCAACACACACCCTCTATTCCAATGGCCTAATTTTATTAGAACTAGAATAAGCCCCTCTGGGATCCCAACTTAACCAAAACAAAACAGTCAAGAGCAGTCAAATGAATTAAAGGAATATTTATTAAGTGATTACCAAGTCATTCTTAGTTCTTAAAAAGTTATTGGGAATGTGTTGTAAGAAACCAGGAAATGGGTTGATCATGTCTCCACACAAACATTTTCTTTTTAATACTAGCTTTTGTGAATGTTTGGAGAAGTTCACCCCACCCACCCACCCAAGACCCACCCTCCACGGTCCCCTTGCCAGGTGACTGGGGTCCCAAAGCAGGGACAAACGTGTGACCTGCTCTTTCATTTTATACCCGCATCTTGGGAGTCCTTGAACCATAGAAGAGCAAGCTAACTGCTCCTCATGTACTACCCTTGGGGGTCTTTGACCCACATCTAATAAGTCTGTTGGGTAATCCAGCTCTAATACTCAATTATTGCCTTCACACATGCAAAGTTTATTCCTGCTGTTTACTCTGCTTTGAGGAGAATTTCAGAACTGGAAGGGACACTGGAGGCCATATCTTTTTTTTTGCTTTTTTTAATTTTAGACAAATACTAAAACTAAATACATAATAAGTAAAGAAAAAGAAACATTACAAGATTAAATATAAAATAAGAAGAGAAACATTTCATGTGCACAGCAGAACAAAGGAGAGGATTCAGAATATATAGCAAGAACTTATCATTTCAAGAAAGCCTATATATTAAATACTGTGCATTAAGTGGAAAGCCATCCATTTTTTCTTTGCTTCCTTGTAGGTTTCTTTTGCTCTCTGCTGTACACTTTTTATCTTGTTCTTTTTCCCCCTTCTTCCCCTCTACTCACCACCCCAAGGCTGTAATGGAGCATGGATATATTTATATGTAGGTATTGATATATGCATGATATATATATATGTATATATATATATATATATATATATATACGTTGATATATACATACATATATACATAAACATATACTTCCCCTATGAGATTCTAGTCTTAATCTTGCTTTTCTATTTATACACATCTTTTTTTCCTTATTTCTCCGAACTCCTCTACTTTATTTCTAAACCTACTACCTTGCTCTTCTATGAGTTAATCTACTCCTACCCCAACAATCCCTCCTGGAGGCCATATACAGAAATACCCTCTTTTCCAATAGCATTGAATATTTTCTGTCCCAGGGACAGAAAACTCACTATCTCAAAATACTTCCTTATTAATGATCTTAACAACTATAATTTCTATAGAATGTTAAGATTTGCAAAGTATTTTATACACATTATCTGCTATGGTCCTCATAGCAATCTTATAGATTGGTGCTATCATTGCCCCATTTCACAGATGTGGAAAGTGAAGCATATAGGCATAGGGTCTGGTAGGAATCTGAAGCAGAATTTGAACTCAGGTCTTTCAGACTCCAAAGACACAAAGCTACTGTACCTGTTACAATGAGCTGAAATCTACCTCCCAGTCACTTCTGCCCATCTTCATTTTCCTCTTTGGAGTCAGAGAGAATAAATCAAATCCTTCTTTCACATGACAGTCCTTTAAATGTTTGTATGTCCTCCTTCCTTCTCCCTGCCTAGCCAGATCCCACCTTCTCTGGTCCTATCCTTCCCAGGAAGCTGTCCCTGACTGCTCCAGCCCACACTCACTTACTCATTCCTCTCCAGGCAGCTCCTCTTCATCTCTACCTTCTGGCTTCCCCAACTTCCCATGAGTTCCAACTAAAATCCCATTTTCTTCAGGAAGTTTCTCCTCACCCCTTTTCATTCTAGTATCTTTCCTCTGTTAATTAATTTGCATTGACTCTGTATATAGTTTGTAGTATTTGATTGCTGTTTCTCGCATTAGATTGTGAGCCCTTGAGAGCAAGGATTGTCTTATGCCTCTTTTTGTATCACTAGGGCTTAGCACAGTGCCTGGCACATTGTAAATGATTAATAAAAGTTTATTGATTGATCAATTAATCTTATACTTTCGCCTTGTTGCCTCCTAAATTCTTGCTCCAACCTAGACTTCACACATTCACACTACTCTCAGCTTCCGTGGACTCTCCTTCTGATTGGCTCCTTCCTCCCAGAACCTCTATTTAATTTAAGGAGGGTGCCCAAGCCAGCCAAGCCTCAACCCCTCTCCAGGCTGCATTCCTGACTTTGCTAGACGTTGCACAATGTCCCTGCTGGGTATTCTCTGTGCCTCTTTTTGTCTCCTATCTCTGCTCTCCCTTTTAAGCTATCTTTTTTCCTCCATTCCAATATAATCTTGAGGACAAGCAGTATCTTTCTTTCTACTTGTCTTTATAGTTTCAAGGCTTAACTCAGTGCCTGGCACATACTAAAGAATTAATAAACATTTGCTAACTTCTCTGAAGAGTGCTGATTCTGGAGGTGGAGGGACTGAGCTCAAATACCACCTCTGATGCTTAGTACCTGGGCCTCAATTTCCTCATTTGTAAAATGAGGGCATTGGAGCAGAGAGCCTCCCAGAGCCCGGTCAAGTGTAGGTCTATGCTGCTCTGAACTACTGCAGCTCTTACTGTGTTCTGTAGGTCTGTCTCCCCAACCACAGCGTGAGTCCCAAGGGCAAAGATGACGTCTCTCTTTTGTCTCCCCAGGAGCAGAACCCAGAAGAGGGTGGGCCACAAGGGGAGTGGAGATCAGCCTGGATCCACTGACTTGATTCCTCTCCCTGGCCCATGCAGCACATGCTAAGAGGTGTTAGTGATATGACAGAGCACAACCTCTCTCCACATGGCCCCTGCCCCAGGGGGCCATATATCAGAGTCTGTAATTCTGTCCAAGCTCCCCTGACTTCATTAACTAGGGGAAAGGGGGGAAGGGAAAGGAGAGAAAGAGAGGGGGAGGGGAGAATCCTTCTTCCTCCCCACTCCAATCCAGGATGTTTCAATAATGTATGGGAGGAGGGCTTGGGGACGGAAAGGCATAGTTGATATGATCCTATGATGGGGGAACAGGTTGACGGGATAGAAGAAGCAGGTGTGTGTGTTGGGTGAGGGTGGGGGGTGGGGTAGTTTTTGGAAGAGCTAGGTGCTTTGAGCTGCTTTCTGTTCTTTAGCTGGAGTCTCTCCATCTACAAAGGTTCAGGTTCTCTCCCTGCTTTATCCTGGAGGTGGGAAGAAAAGCCCCCAAATCTCGAGACCCAGTTCTGGGTGGGTATAGGCTTTAAAGGTAGGTGAATATTACATCCCACAAGAGTCCCACTCTGTAGTCTGAAGACAATATGTAGTAAATAAGTATAACAATAATAGTTAGCATTTGAAGTTTTACATGGATTATTTCACTTGATCCCCAGCACAGCCTTGTGAGGATCCCTGTGATTCCTCCATTTTACAGATGAGAAATCCGAGGTAGGTAAAGTAAGGTTCAAATTCAAGTCCTGCCAGTCTCGGGGTCCAGGGCTCCATCCATTATACCACCTAGTTGTCTAGGTGAATGATCAGACCATTGTGTGCTGGGCACAAGGGTCTAGGAAAGAATTCCATGGCTGAAAGGAGGGCAGTAACTAATCAAAGGAAGGCAGTAACAAACCTCACTGGAGCTGTGCCTCCCATAGCACATAGCCAAGGGGCCAAGGATAAGGGGATCCCCACCCTGAGATGATCCCTCAGGATAGAATTCCCTCTGCCACACATGCTGGTTCTTTCAATAACCCAAGTAAGTCATAGCTAACACCTTGGTACAAAGGGGGGCTCAAGGTAAGGCTGAGAGGGAAGAGGGAGGTGGGCAAAGAGGCACAGTTAGGGAGAAGGGTTCTACATTTAGGAGATGCTGATAAAGTGGTCCTTGAGAGAGACTTCAAACTGTGGACTTAAAGTTTAATTCATTAATCCCCTATCTCCACCCAAATAGGAGAAGTGGGTCTGTTCCACCACCTTGGGCTCCCTAACTCTAACTGCTGGGTCAAATCTTAGAATATTAAAGCTAAAAGGGGTGTCAAAGACTGTGTCATTTGACCT
>JAQQSK010007539.1:0-13938 GCA_028658325.1 Potorous gilbertii | reverse complement strand
GATATCATCACCCTTCTGATTCAACTCAACCTGTGCTCGCTCTCTCTCTCTCTCTCTCTCTTTCTCTCTCTCTCTCTCTGTGTGTGTGTGTGTGTGTGTGTGTGTGTGTGTGTGTGTAATCCATCCACCTACCCAAATACTGAGAAAAGTGTCAAAATTTACAAATATTATCTTTCCATGTAGGAATGTAAACAGTTCAGTTTTAGGAAGCCCTTTTATGATTTCTCTTACCTGTTTACCTTTTCATGCTTCTCTTGATTCTTGTGTTTGAAAGTCAAATTTTCTTTTCAGCTCTGGTCTTTTCATCAAGAATGCTTGAAAGTCCTCTATATCATTGAATGACCAATTTGCCCTTGAAGTGTTATACTCAGTTTTGCTGGGCAGGTGACTCTTGTTTTTAATCCCAGTTCCTTTGACTTCTGAATATCATATTCCAAGCTCTTTAATCCCTTAATGTAGAAGCTGACAGATTCTGTGTTATCCTGATTGTATTTCCACAATACTCGAATTGTTTCTTTTTAACTACTTGCACTATTTTCTCCTTGACCTGGGAACTCTGATATTTGGCCACAATGTTCCTAGGAGTTTCTCTTTTTGGGTCTCTTTCAGGCAGTGATCAGTGGATTCTTTCAATTTTTATTTTGCCCCCTGGTTCTAGAATATCAGTGCAGTTTTCCTTGATAATTTCGTAAAAGATAATGTCTAGGCTCATTTTTTGATCATGGCTTTCAGGTAGCCCCATAATTTTTAAATTGTCTGTCCTGGATCTATTTTCCAGGTCAGTTGTTTTTCCAATGAGATATTTCACATTCTCTTCCATTTTGTCATTCTTTTGTTTTTGTTTTGTAATTTCTTGGTTTATCATAAAGTCATTAGCTTCCCTCTCCTTCACTCTAATTTTTAAAGAACTATTTTCTTCAGTGAACTTTTGAATCTCCTTTTCCATTTGGCTAATTCTGCTTTTTAAAGCTTTCTTCTCCTCATTGGATTTTTGGTCCTCTTTTCCCAATTGATTTAGCCTATTTTTCAAGGTGTTATTTTCTTCAGTATTTTTGGGATCTTCTTTAGCAAGCTGTTGACTCAGTTTTCGAGCTCTTCCATGGCCTGAGCCTATTGCATATTCATCTTGGAGGTACTGGATGCAGATGTCTATACTTCCTCTTATAGTATGCATTGTTCTTCCTCATCTGAAATGATGGAAGGAAATGCATGTTCACCAAGAAAGTAACCTTCTATGGTCTTCTTTTTTCCCCCTTTTTTGGCATTTTCCCAGCCAGTTGCTTGGCTTCTGAATCCTTTGTCAAGAAGAGGGTCCTAGTACTTCTCCTCACCCCTTAACAACACTCAGGGCTGAGATTCAAATCAGCTGCTCAATATCCCCCCAGGGACTTTAGGGGAGTGCTTCACAGATGGACACTGCAGCTTCTGTCATCACTGCTGCTACTGCAGCCACTGCTACCACTGCCACCTGGAGCCAGTGCTGGGGGGAACCTTGCTCCCCTTTTGCCCAGTTGGGAAAGCCCTCTCCATGACCTTTGAAGCTTTCTTTGGTGCTTGTGGGTTGAAGAAGCTGAAACCCTCCCTGCTGGGGATTCTGCCCTGAAGGTCTGTTCTGGTCCTGTTCCTCCCAGTACTGCATGGCCAGGGCTGGGCTCTGCTCTGAGTCCCATGGGTTAGATCTTTCCTGTCAGTCTTCTAGGTTACCTTTGACTGGAAATCTCTTTCACTCTGTTGTTCTGTGGTTTCTGCTGCTCTAGAATTTGTTGAGTCATTTTTTTACAGGTATTTTATGGGCTGTGGGGGAAGAGCTAGAGTATGCACATCTTTCTACTCCTCCATCTTGGCTCCTTTTTACATTCTTTATCCCTCTTGATTACAAACATTTCCTCTATCCATAGAGCTGAAAGTTACTTTCTTCCTTTTTCTTCATTTTTGCAAGGGGTGAGGTATGTCAACTCTCTCTGCTGTAATATATATATATATATATATATATATATATATATATAATATATAGAGAGAGATAATATATATATATATATATTATCTAAAGTTATCAGTGATTACTTAACTATCAAATTCAGTGACCTTGTTTCTCTCTTTGTCTTTCCTAATCTAACTGCAACTTTTGAAACTATTGATGACCATTTCTTCTCCTTTTCCTTGGTTTTCTGATGGTTATCTCTTGACTTTCCATCTAATTCTATTACCAGTCCTTTCAAACCTCTCTTTCTAGATCTTTCATCATATTACACTGACCAGGCATGGGTGGTCCTTCATCCTTTGTCCATTTTTCTTTTTCCTGTATGCTATCTTGCTTGGTGATTCATCAACTCTCCTGGGTTCAATTATCATTTTTATGTGAATGATTTCTAGCTTTCATTATATAGTCCTAAATTCTCCTGAATTCTAATCTCACCTTACTGAATGCTTTTTAGGCATCTCAAAGTCAATATTCCTTAAAAAATAACTTCTTTTTATTTCCCTGAAAATCCTCAATTTCCTTATTATGAAGGGTGCCATCTTTAGTCATCTATGTTTGTAATCTTGGCATTATCCTCAACTTCTCACTCTCCTTCATGCCATATATTGAGTATTTTGTCGGACGTTTATTTTTTATTTTAATTTTTGCTACATCTTTTGTGTATGTCCTCTTCTCTGAACTCATGCAAAGACTACCCTAGTACAAGATATTATCAGGTATCATCTGAACTTCTAATTGCTATTCCTACTACAAGTTTCTCCCTACTCCAATTTGTTTTACACTCAATTGCCAATATGGTTTTCCTAAAGTGCAGGTTTAACCATGTCACCACCTCTCTAATCAATAAGGTTTTACCTTTTATTTCTCAGACTAGATATAAAGTCCTCTGATTGACATTCAATGCCCTTCATAACTTGCCTCCTCTTACTTTTTCTAGTGTTTTTACATTTTCCTTTTTTTATACACTCTAGAATCCACTTATACTACTTGCCTGTTCCTTGTTGTATTGTTAATATATTTTTAATGGAATTTACATATTTTTATTGGAATGGGAAGATTTTTTGCAAACATTAATAGATCCATGTGACCTGCTTAAGTCACACGGAAACCAAGTCACATGAGTTTGAGTCACATAAAGCCTGTGGTGGAAGGGGCTTGCTGAATTGGTGGAACAGGAAGAAGTGGAGCTGGAGTAGAGTTGAGAGGAAGTTTGTCAGGTTAGTCAGAGATGGGAAGGACAGAGAAGCTAGGATTGTGGGTGTTTGTTTTTGGGAAGGCCTGATAATATGTATAGACTTCTTGGTTGTTATGATAGATTTCTTTGTTGCTATGATGGATTTGACTTTCTAGTATTGGGATTTGGCTTTCTGGCATTTGAAAAAATATTTTGGTTCTGTCTTTCATGTGAAGAATCTATTGTACACTGTGATTCAGAACTGTGCTGGCATATTTATGGCTATCATGGGCACTGTGAACATCCCATTGGCACTACACTTTTATATTATACTTAATCTTCTCCATCTTCTACCTCTGCTCTTCTACTGGTTATCAGTACTCTCCTTCCTAATCTCTGGCTCTAAACTTCTCTTGTAAGACAGCTTAAATCTCACTTTTATTGGAGTGTTTTCCTAGACTCTTTGTTGCTAGTGCTTTCCCTCTGGAATTACCTTTATGTACCCTGTATATCATTTTTTTTTGTACATAGTAATTTTCATAGGGTTGTCTTCATTATATTCATAAATTCCTTGAGGAAAGGGAAAATTTTTCACTGCAAGATACTGACACACCTGGTTGCTGAGGATATAAATAAAAAGAGTAAAATGATCCCCACTCCTTATCCCCTAGGAGTTTACATTCTACCAAGGAAGAGGACATCTATATCTATCTATCTGTCTCTTTGTATGTCTGTCTGTCTGTCTATCTATGGATATACATAGAAATATATAGCTATAAATAGATATGCATAGCTTGTTATATATAATATACCCATGTATAGATATGTATTTGTATAGATTTGTATGTAATTTGTATCTACATCTGAATCTGTGTAAAGGATATAAATACAAAGTAATTAAACACAAGGTAGATTAGGAGAAAAAAAGGACCAGTTTTGCACAATTACTTGTTGTAAAAGGGAGGATAAAATAAAATAGAACTGGAAGATAGGTCAGGGTTAGTTTGTAGAAGGCTTGAAAAGCTAAACAAAGACATTTATTTTTTTTCCTAGAAGTTACCAGAGTGCCACTGGCATTGGCTAAATATGGAAGTGACAGGACTATAGGACATAGGGCAAGGAGATGAAGGACTCGAGAGTAGATGATAGTTTAGAAGAAGTAAATACATGTTAATTTGAAAAGTAGAAGAGCATTAATGATTGCATTTGGAGACATCAGGGAAAGTTTCATGTATGAGGTGACTCCTGAGATGAACTTTAAAAGAAATTAGATTACTAAAGAGTGCAGTTGAGGAATTAATACACTCCTGGAATGAAGGATAGCTTTTGCAAAGATGAAATATGGGGAAAAACAGTTTGAGGAAAAGTTAGTGCATTTTAGAGCATGGAATTGATAGTGGGCTGTATTTTGTGGAACACAGGACATGTGAAAGGGAGTGCTATGGTAGACAGGATCCAGATTGTAAAGGGATTTAAATGCCAGGTTGAGAACATTATATTTTATGCTAGAAGCAATGAGAAATTACTGAAGAAGCAGAGAAGTGACATGGCCAGTCATGTGGTAGGAAGGTTAACATGAAAGTCATGTGGAGGATACATTAATGAGGAGAAAGTCTGAAAATCAAGAGAACAATTAGGAAGCTAGTGCAATAATTGATATGAGATACGGTGAGGTCCTCAATAGAGAATACATGAATTAAGAGAAAGGAGAGAGATGCAAGAGATGTGGTGATGGAATCAATGAGAATTGGTGATTGATTATGAGTAGAAGGAAAGAATCAAGGATGACTTTAACAGTGTAAACCTGGTGATAGGTAAGATGGTATTAGCCGTAAGAGAAACAGCATAGTTTGGGAGAGAGATTTATTTTGCAGAGGTGGAGGAGAGGGTGAGAAACTTGAGTTCTCTTTGTATAATACTAAATTGAGCGGCTGACAGGTCACCCAGGCAGAGATTTTCAACAGGCATTTGGTGATACAGGACTAGAGTTGAAGAGAATGATTAGGGATTGATTACAGGCTAACTCTCTGAAAATCATGCTAAGTACTGGGGAAATAATTGGACAAATGAGACCATACTCACTCTCAGAAAACTTGTACTCTGAAGAAGAAAACTCATCTGAAGGAGTAGAACTGTCACACAGATGTCAATGCTCAGGTTCTGTACGGTCCACCAGAAGCTTACATGACAGTATTCATTTTTGGTCTGGTGAACAAAACACCAGGGTTAATGGTGAGGCCAAAGGCATGGAGGCAGGTAAGGAGGTAAGTCCTGGTGAGCTTGTAACCCGCTGCAAAGTGACTTCCAGCTCATTCAAATGGTACAAAATGTCATGTTGCTTTGCCCTGAAAGTACTCCAATGGAATGTGGGCAACCCACTAGAGTCAAAGATAAAGTTATGGAAAATGGAGCCTCCAGGAATGAGTCTTCCAGTGTCTCCTATAGACTTGGATGCAGTGAGTAAACATTTACTTTTGGCAAAAAATGGGGGGGCATTATGTCCTACCAGCACAATTATGTTATGAAAGGCTAAGGTAGCTCTCTTAGCCACAATCCCTATACTTCTTTAAGTTTAACACTCCAACCTGAGCTATGATAAAATACAATATTCATCAATATAAAAATATCAATGAATTCTTGAGAATTATACCCCAATAAACAATAAACATTTAAATGAATAATAACCTAGCCTCAGAATTCTTGGCAAGTGTTTGAAACTTCAATTTCTCAACAACTTTATTGAGATTTATCTTCTCTGATGGGCTGCATTTCATTTTCCCTTCAGTATAACTGATGTGTACCTACTTCTCTTCTTAAGGTTTTCACAAAGTGATCAGAATATATAGACATTAGATATAGACCCTTTTAGATGCAATAATCAGACTGTAGTATGGAGATAGGACCTGATCTGAAGCAAGCAGAACAGGTGGCAATAAAGTCACAGATGGAGATAATCATTCATCATTCAAAACCATCAAAAGACATCAGGGTTCACAGAAGTGGTGATAAGGACTTGAGCTGGAATCAGAGCATTAGCTTAGACATGCTGAATGGACAAAAGGTGTCCTGCAAGACCTTTGCTTTTGCTTTTGGACATTAGCATCCATATGTGAAACAGTTGGACTGAAAACATCAAAGGAAATATTATGTCTATATATAGATAGATATAAATGATGTATATAAATGTACGTATGAATGTCTGTGTATATGTGTATGTGTATACATACATATATGTATATGTGTATATAGATAGTGCATGATGCCTTCAAATTTAGTAATACTTTTAGAGAAAGATTATTAAATGAAGAAAAGATTAGGAAAGAATGTGACCTTCCATTGGATAGTGTAGTTTATCCACAGTAAGTTGAAAAGTTAAATCAAATGTGGTTTAATTATGAGGATTAATTATTCAGGTATAGAGGGCTTTGGAATTCTAATGATGAAGCCATTTTTTCCGTATGTGTTGAATTAGACTTTAAGGACTAGATTCTAATTTCCCCATCATCTAGTCCTACAATAAAATATGTTCTTTTACCAGCCTGGACCTCATTTTTCTAACCTGTAAAATGATGAGGTTGGACTAGATGATCTCCAAGATACCTTCCAGTTTTATCATTCTATGATTCCATACTTTCTATGAGTTCATATACAAATGTAAATGCTAAGATAAAAGACCTACTGTTGAGGTTATATTCTAAAATGAGCCTGTGATGAGGTGGCAGAAGTCAGGGCATGGAGGTCATGGATAGGGGGAGGGCTATGGCAGCTGAAACCCAGATGAGGGCATCAGAGAGCAATGAAAGGCACTAATGACTCCCAGATGGGGGAAACTTCAGGCAAGATGGGCTTGGGAAGGTAAGGGAAAATTTCTTACTTTTATAGTGGAAAATGATTACTGAGTTCAGAAAAGAACAAACTAAGGTCAAATTCCAATTTTTAAGTCATTCATAGGGAGCCAGAAGGTCAGGCAGCTGGGGGATGATGGAGGTATGAGTTTCAGATGTGGCAATGTTGAATTTGATAAGGAGGGACTCAAGGAATGAGCAACGAGCATTATAGTAAGAGTAGTAGGTCCTAGTTGACTATAGATTTCTAACAGATAATTAGCTTTGTAAGTGATCCTGTAGGCATAACAGAGTTTCAAATGGTCTATCTGGGTCCCATGGTTCCTACTTTCTTCTTTGTAAGGTGTTTAAGATTCAGATGAATTGGGTTTTGGTTTAGGTTCTGGAAGCTAAGGTAAATCTGTTGGCAAGTTCAGTTAGCTCCTTGACTGTTAACAGAAGAAAGTGTTTCAACTGAGATAATTTGGTCATGTGCCTTCAAGTGAGTCTCATACCAATCTAATATCAACATCACTTGCAGGAGGATTATAGCCTCTACCTTTACCTAGTTCAGCCCAATAGACTGACTATATACTGGTGCATGTATGTATGTATGTGTGTGCAGATGTATAGGAATATACAGCTGATACATACTGGTCTATCAATTATCTATGTATCTATCTGTCTGTCCATCTGTCTCTTTATCTTTCTATCCATCTACATATACTGATAGACTCTCCTTTTACCCAATGTATATATAAGACAAGTCCCTACATCACTGTACAAATTGCAGAGTAAACATAGAGTTGGAGGATCATACATCTAGACTTGGAAGGGACCTCTGAGATCATCTAGTTCAATCCCTTCAGGTTAGAGGTGAGAAAACTGAGGCATAGTATGATTAAGGGACTTACTCAAGGTAACAGTACAAAAGATAAGATTTGTAGGCATGTCTTCTTAGTTCTAGGGTCTGAATCCTTTCATTGCAAAATATTTTCTTTGGGTTACATATCTCATCAAAGACTTGGAGTGAAGTAAACCATTTTAGACTGTGGTTGCAAGATTGACCCCAGATTTGGTTGCAAATTACCACATACAAACAATGGAGCCTTGCTTCCTACTATTCTGCCTAGAAGTTCCATAGAGTATCATTTCAACAATTATTAGAAAATCCAGTGTTATCTTAAACAATAGCAGACATTGAAGACTGAAAATGGGCAAAGTGCTTTTCTCATCTCATTTGGATGCTCACAACACTCCTTCATGGTAGATTAGGAAACTGAGAGAAATGAGGCAGGTCAATGTTGAAAGTAACATTTAAGTCAAAATTTCCTGTCCTTAAATCCAGCATTTTATTTACTTTATCAAACCAATAATTTTGTCTGTTTGGTGCCCATCTTGAAAATGGAAATACTTAGTAAATGAGGTAGCTCACCCCTGGTGTAGTCATGAGTATTTACTGAATCTGTAGGCTGAAGAGAGTGACAGAAGGAGAGGGATTTTCCAGCTCTCTTCTGCTTACTTTTGCATTGGTGTCACTGATGATTAAAGTACATACCAATTTAATTTGGAGGGTCATGCTGAGTTTGTCATAAATTTCTCTACCTCCTCATATTCTGCAACACATTTCAGTGCTCAAACTGCATGTAGTTAAGATCACAGATTTAGAAGTTAGATGAACCTTCAGAGGTATCAAGTCCAACTCCCTAGATGAAGAAACTATGTGACAAAGAGTTTCAGTGAATTACCTTGGGGCACATAGCAGGACATGACTCAGTTGAGATTTGACTCACATGAGACTTGAACTCAAGTATTCCTGATTCCCAAATCAGTGTTCTCTCCACTATACAATACTGTCTATTGATGATAGTATTTTTTTCACAATTTTTATGACAGCTGTTATTCATTAAAAATAAAAGTGATATTTTAATAGCTTGCATAATTACATTGATAGCCATAGAGGTTCTATTCTGAAGATCTTTTCCACAGAGCGTCTAGGTTTCATGTTCTTGTTTGAGAATGGTTCCTTGAGGAAGGCTGACTTAATGGAAAGTAGAGCAGAAGGGATTGGAAGTCAGGAATTTCAGGCAATAAGATGTAGAGCTTCAAGAGATTTTAATCCAACACTCATTTCACTTATAGGAAAATTAGTTCTAAAAAAGTTAAATGACTTGCAGAAGTTCACAAAGGAGTAATTATCAGAACTGAAATTTAAACTCAGGTTCTTTGATCCAAATCAAGTATTCTTTCTATTACATCTGCCATTAATTCGTCTTGTGATTTGACCAAGTCACTGAAGCAATCTTGGTTTCAGTATCACTATTTGTGAATGAGAAAGGTAAGAAATCGTCTCTAAGGTCCTTTTTGCAACTCTCAGATCCTACTATTGGGTTAAAAACGATGAATCTATTTCTAGTGGAAGATGAATAAC
Source organism: Potorous gilbertii (assembly GCA_028658325.1). NCBI lineage: Eukaryota > Metazoa > Chordata > Mammalia > Diprotodontia > Potoroidae > Potorous > Potorous gilbertii. The sequence continues at coordinate 4,528 of JAQQSK010007539.1, read as the reverse complement.
ATTAAAGAAAACAAATAAAAATGAGAAAAGAGAGATTGAGAGAGTGACAGATTAGAAATTATGGTATGAGAATGAAAAATAAACATTCTGAAGGGAGAGAAATACATATTGACAGGAAAGAAGTGGATCAGTGACAAAGAACTAAAGGGGCAAGCAGTCACTTTCAGTAGTCATTGAAGGCTAGTCATTGAAAAGACCAAGCTCAAATGTAATGTGTTTGTGTACGTGTGTTTGTACACACAGAGACATGTTTCTTTGTGTGTGCTCACAAACAAACAGAAAGCAGGTGCCCAGATTTCAGTATCTTTAGCACTTGAGAACATAGAACAGTGAAAAGGTAAGCAATTTGGTCATGCAAGCAAATTGCAGGGCTCATAATAAGCATTTGTAACAAAACTACTATGAAAATAATTTCAGTTTATGTGTTAACAAGATCTGTTTCAGGATGAGACAGAGAAGAATAAATTCAAATTAAGTTAATATATGCATATGACAAGGTAGGAATAAGGGAAGAGGACAAAAAATTACCATATAAAACATGACAAAAGTAAGAAAAGAATATTCGGCAAAATTATGAATTATACAAAAGCCCCATCCTTATAAATTATGAAAACTTTTTTTCCCAGAATAAAATTGAGGGTTGCTAGATGTGGTGAATATAAATAATATAATAAAAATAAAATTTATTTTATTTTAACAGAAAGGAAATAAGTAATTAAAGACATGGAAGTCATTTCCAAATTAATTGTCTGTTTATAATGAGACTATTGACTTGTTAAAGCAGATATTAAACTATTAAAAAAGACAAAAATTGAAAGGATATACTGTGCAAATGAGGAAATTTTGATCTTCCTAATTTAAACTATCTGTTGATGTTTAAAAATGGGAAATGGATAAAAGAACAGACATTGACAAAGACCGCTACTATTTTTTAAAGAAGTTTAACTAATCAATCAAAAGAAAATGGGGATTATAATAGTCTGGAAACCACTTAAACCAAGAAATCCTTGATTTCCTCGACAAATAGAGAAATATGAATGTCATGAGTAATGTCTGCTTAAAGTACTATCTTATTTATAAGCTCTCAAGGAAGAGGTTGTTAGAAGATCACAAAGGAATCATATCACCTGACACAATAGCAATAAACAATAGAGGAAAAAGCAAACTTATAGAAAACTCACCAAGAGATCAAATGAAGCAAAATCAGATCAAGGGATGCAAAGATTGAACTAGAATGAGGATAAGAATCAGATGAAAAATGAAAACTCTTTAAAGATATTTGTGACATTTTTTCCTCCTTTAATTTCAATGGAGTAATCACATTTGGACTTGGATATTGTTATCTCCCATGTGCTACGTGTGGAAGTGGACAAGGTACTAAAGAAAACAAAGAAGGAAAGAACACTTAGATTAGACCAAATTATAACTAGAGGAGGTCTCTACTGGAAGTCATACAGTTTTAGGGCATTGAGCTGCACAATTAACTGAAAGGTATAAATAATTCAAGATCTCAGTTTATTGTTTATGGATTACTAAAAAGATGTAGATAGATGACAGATAAATGGACGGATGTGTAGATTTATTGTTTACTATGTGCCAAGAACTATGCAAATACTTAGTATAAAAATGGAATAAACTAAAACAAGTTGGCCTATACTGTCAAGGAGTTTACTTTCTAACCATGGAAAAATAAAACTATAAAAAGAAAAGGGGTAGGATACAACTTTATCATGGTTTGGAAGTAGTAGCTCAGATGTTATATAGAGATCTGGTTCTTGCAAGGCAGTTCACCTCTCAAAATACAGGGTGGTTGTAAGGACAGAGTCCAAGGTTTAAGTGAGAGAGAATGAGTTAAAAATCTATGTGGGGTGGTAGGGGGAGGAAAGGGTACCAGTATGAGGACAAAGTTGCTCCTGAGGATGTGAATCAGTATGGAGAGTGAGCTGAGTGAAACTGAACTTGATTAGAGCTCTTTACAAAATTGTAATTCTGATCAGACTCATCAATCAAATAAGTAGGTCTTAGGATGAAAAGGCATCTTCAGCTGAGTAGTTCATTTGGTGATGAGGAGGTGAAGGAGTCAAGGGAGTGAATTGTACTGGGAGAAAAAGGTATTTGACTTGGTAGAGCAAAACAGAATTAGATGCTATCTTCCAACAAGTTACAGTTCCAATGGTACTTGGTGACCTTTTTTCCCCTGTGACTGATGAATGAATGTGGAAGGAAGGAAGGAAAGAAGAAAAAGAAAGCATTTATTGAGCACTTATGTACCAGGCACTGAAGATAAAAATACTGCTGTGATAGGTCTACATTTTCTAGGGTAATATCATGCCTCTCAATATGGTTTAGGGTAATTTTTCCTGAAGGATAATGAAACTTTCCTTGAACTTGATTGATCCAGGGGGACAAGTTTGATATCATAATTTAACTAATTCCAAAAATCAAACCATTCAGGCTAGCTCCTAAAATTTTCTTAGCTTGTTTTCTAACTCTCTTAGTGTCATCACAATACCTCAGCTTCCTACTTACCTTGAATGTTTCCAGTCTCTATGGCCTTCTTGTCTTGGAAATTCCCCCCTGCTCTGAAACTCCCTTCTCCTATTGTTGAATACTTCATAGAACCTCTATTTTGGGGGAAAGACTTAGGCCAGCCATCCTTCATTGAATCTGCTTCTCCTGAGTCTGCTTCTGACTCTCTGGACTTTGCCACCATAACCCCAAATGGCTACGTCTCCCTTCCCTGTTACCCCTACTTCAGCTTTTGTTTATGTGTTATTTATTCCCATCAGAATGTAATCTCCTTGAGAGCAGGGATTATTTGTGTTTCCTTGTTTTTATATCTTCAGCACTTAACAGAGTTCTGGCACATAGTAAGTGCTTAATAACCTCTTGTTGACTTGACATCTACTTATTTATGAACTATCTGTAGAAGTAAGACTAAGTAATGAGAAAAACCCTTGGGTGGGATTGGATTAATTTACTTCTTTTTGGATTGTATATTGAAAAATGATATTTCCATTAGTGTTGTTCATGATAATGATATTAGATTTGTTCCATTGTTATGTCCTCTTGTCATCAAAATTTCGATCTACAAATCATCTTGGAATAGTATGACATAATTCTCTATTGGGTAAGTTCTATCTCTATACACAACTCTCTTTCTCTGTCTGCCTCTCTGTCTCTGTCTATCTGTCTGTCTCTCTCTCTGTATTCCTCTATTTTTGAAAGAACTCCAATAAGAAGGAGGTTCAAACATTACTTCTAAAGATGCTGCTTTGTCTGCTGTTGATGCCAGCGTGTGTATGACCTTCAGACAGGCCTCCACATTCATCTCACATATGTCTGCTGCCAAACTCTTAAGTTTCTTCAGGCCAGAAAAGTGTTTCATTGCAACCTTTTGTTCACGCTGCCCTCCAAAATTTGATTTGAGGCATTATTTTTAAGTTGTTTCAAGGGGGATGTTGGGATAATTTGCTTGAGTGGTTGTGCCTAAGCTGCCATCTTGGCTATTCTGTTAATTCTTTTTTCATAATTTTCTTTCAATACTCTCAGTTTTTCTTCCAATTTTTCTTCTACCATTTTTATTTCTCTCTCTTTAATTAACTTCTATGAATTCTTGTTGGCCTTGGGTTCAATTAAATTTGTCTTTGAGGCTTTGCTTGTAGCTATTTTTACATTGTTGTCTTTTTCTAAATTTATGTCTTAATCTTCCCTGTCGCTATAGCAGCATTTTATGGTCAAGTTTTTGCTGTTTGCTTATTTCCCCAGACATTTCTTGACTTTGAACTCTATGTTAAAGTTGGGCTCTGCTCACCTGGAAGTGAGGAGGAACTCTCCCAAGGTCCAGGCTGTTTCAAGTCACTGTTTTCAGAGAGACTCCTGAGGTCCTGCAAATTTTCAATGCTTCCAATGCAGTATCTTCCTGGGAGAGGTGTAGTTATTGCTCTAGTTGTATTTGCTTTCGATCCCATATCCCTTGCAACCACAATTTCTAGTGCTTCTCTTGGCCCTAGAACTTTTACCAGATCCCCTACTTTCATGCAACCACAAGTGCAAGCAATCATCTTAGCCCTGAAACTGTAACCATGACATTTTGACTGATTACAAGTACTCTTCTCTGCCATGGAGCTATGACCCAGAACCACTTGTGGGTGATAGATTGCTAACCAGTACCAGCTGCACCTATTGCCAATAATGGGTCACCTCTATCCTTTTTCTGATCAGTTGTACAACTCTCTTATACCAAACTGAATGTTGCTGAAGCTGCTGTTGCTACTGTCATGGCTAACTCCAAGACCTACCACTGGTGTTCTTACATGTTATAGACATTTTCTGAAGAATTTTCTTAGTTCTCTCTGGCTAAAACAATGTCTCCCTCTCACTTTTTGTTAGTTTCACCACTCCAACATTTGATTAGAGGCATTATTTTAAAAGTGTTGGGAAGAGAATGTTGGGAGAGTTCAGTTGCATCCTGGCCTGTACTCAGCCAACTTGGCCACACCTCTCATCATTAAGAATTAAAAAAAAA
>JAQQSK010007538.1:0-13939 GCA_028658325.1 Potorous gilbertii | reverse complement strand
TGAATGGATTAAAAATTCAACAAGAGTGGTGGATTAGATAAGAGAAAAAACCCTCACAATCTGTTGCTTATAAGAAGCACATTTTAAATATAAACACATTCAGCAAATAAAAACAAGGGGTTGGGAAAAAATTTACTCTACATCAAGCCAATCCAATATAACGAAATCTATAAGCATGCTATCAGACAAAACAAAAACAAATATTCAAAAAAGAAAATGCGATAAACAAGGAAACTACTTTATCCTCAAGGGAACCATAGACAATAAATCAACTCAATATTATAAGCAAATTATATGCTCCCAATACTTTAATATCTAAAATCAGAAAAGAACCATTAACTGAGCTACAAGAAGACATACAAAGTAACACAACAGTGGCAGGAAATGTCAATGGTCCTCTCTCACTTTTGGATAAGTCTAACAGAAATTAATAAACAAAGAGGAAAATATAGAACTGAACAAATTGTTGAAATAACTAGAGCTAAGATATATGATTGCGCCATCTAAAGAAGACCATGCCATCAGAGAAATGATGACATGACTTGCATTTGACTTCGTTATGAGCGAGGAAAGGCTGTGCAAGGTCACCAGCCTCACTTCTCCTCCAGAGCCATCTGATAACTGGAGATGACCCAGGATGCAATGGGAGACCTTGGCCTCTTTTGTCCAAGATTTATTCAGTTACTCACTTAGGGTGAGGTACCGTCCCCTCTTCCCTTAATGAGGCAAAGAAAAATAACTACATCAGGCTGTGAGGGAAACAGCAACAGTTACAACTGATAATCATTCTTAAGCCGGGAGGGTGCAGAAAACAGACCTTAAGCAGAGCTTGGGCAGGGGCCTAGTGTTGTCCAATGTATAGGCTTTAGAGTGCAGTAGGGTTAAGGTTTGAGGAAGTGACTAAAGAGACAGTTTCTGAAGAGACTGCAAAGGAATACATGTCTATGTAATTATACATTTATGCACATATACACTATCTCAGCACTACACAGAACCACCCAAGTGTTAGCACAGAAATATTGCACACAAATGTAAAAAGGAAATAATAAACAAAAAATAGGATATATGTTGATATATTTCTACACATAAAAATATTTATATACATTTATATAAATAATGAGTGGGTCAAAGAACAAATCACAGAAACAATAAAATGACAAAGATATAAACAACATACCAAAATTTCTAGGAGGTGGCTAAAGCAATCCCTAGAGTAAAAATCATATCCCTAAAAACTTTCTTTATTGAAAAGCAAAAGAAAAGGATTAACAAATTCATATATTTAAAAGAATTAGAAAGCCAACAAATAAATGAAATAAGCAAGAGCAGCTGTTGAAAAGTAAATGAGAAATAAACTGAAAAAACCTATAGAAAAGATAAATGAAATTAAAAGTTATTTTTAAGACATAAAATTGATACAATGTTAGCCAATTTGATTAAGAGGGCAGAAAAATAAATTAATGAAATATAAAAGGTGAAATCACAACAAAACCAGAATAAAAATGACGAGAACATATTCCTATGTTAAATACTTACAAAAATGAGAACACAAAAAAAATAGAGATCAAAGATATATCAAAAATATGTCAAATATCCAAAGCAACAGAGAACAAGATAGAGATCTCAGAAAAGTAAGAAGATGTAGTTGTAAAGAAAGTACCCTTTCTTCACCCCTCCCAAAAAAAAAAACCCAACTGCCCAGTCCTGGTGGATTTTCAGGAAAATTTTACCTTTTAAGGAACAATTAGTACCATACTACACAAATCCTCCTCAACTCTGGACCAAAAGTCAACATAATATACAACAAAGAAGAATTGGATCTCTCTGTCTCTCTCTCTCTCCATCTGTCTCTCTCACACACACACTCTTAAAAAATGGATGTACCTTTTCCACATTTCTATTAGACACAGTATCAAAAATGATAACAGCTACATTGAGACAGGAAACATAAGAAGCAATAATATCAAGAGGTCAAATTATTATTTGAAGGGGATAACAATATATCCAACAGACCCAACTGTCTCATAAAGAACAAGGCAAGAGAAACGTTCAACCAAGTGCCAGCTACAAGAGTAACTGACAAAAATCATTATTACCGACTGGTAGAGTTGTTTGACTTCCTTCTCCAGGTCAGAGCGTCCTCAGGGCTAAAGGGAGAAACTGATTACAAAGCTCTGAAGTCCCAGAACCCTGAACTACACCTCGGGTAAGTGATGGGCTTGGAAGGGCAAGGCATCATCAATAAACCCTGAACAAGCACTGTCATGGACACTGGGGGAATTATAAAGCCCCCAGGCCTCAAGTCCCATGAAATCCCACCTTCTAGAGCAGAGGCTCCCACACTTAACTGGCCTACTGCTTGCTTAACAAAAAAAATAAAAAAATAAAAATTCTCAGTCACTCCCTGGAAATCTACTTTCTTGAGCCCTTAAACAGGTTTTAATTTGCATCATTTCAAAAAAATATAATTTTTTTTAAATGATGCATCTTAAATTTAATAATTAATTGTTAATTTGTGGAGTTTTTCCTGCACTGAAATTCTGATGATGCAATATCATGTCATTCAACTGTACAATATCATATTGTAAACAAACCATTATTTACATGCACATATTCCCCCTGAGACATGCTGGACTTCCTGACACACTCACATGCTAACACTTGCTTGTTAAGACCTGTCAGCAGACTTGACCACTGAGCAGTTATAACTTGCTTTTTTGGTATTTATTTGGAAAATATCATAATCACTATAACTTTAACTGTTACACAACAGCTGAAACACTTAGCAACAATTTTTTAAAATTCTCTTTTCTTCTTTCTTTATGCTTCCTCTGCCTCCTTATTTTTATTCAACATCCACCCCAGGTACGCCGGAGCCAATTATTGCCACTTCCTTAATTGTTCCATTCTCACCAGGGAGCAGTATCACCCACTTTGGGAATCTATGTTCTAGAGGAAGTCATTTTCCCAATCCCTCTTAATTCTAGTGCCTTCCCTCTGTTAGTTGTTTCCTGTTTATCCCATATTTAGCTTGTTTGTACATATTTGCTTGTTTTCTCTTCCATTATCAGGTTATCAACTCTTTGAGGGTAGATACTGTTTTTTGTCTCTTTTTGTATCCCCAGAGTTTAACACAGTGCCTGACACATGACAAGCATTTAATAAATATTTACTGATTGACTGAAATGAGATAGGGTGTCTTCAAATAAGAAAAGGAAGTTTAGTGTCTAGAGAGTAGGGCCAGACAGACAAATTATAATAATCCATGATAAACAAATGAGAAGTACAAACAATGCTCCAGTTCAAGGGTGGATGAAGAAAAGAGCACAAAGGGAGAGGTTCAGGAAACATTTCTTGGAAGGGGTAAGTCCTTACTCATCAAAGTCCTTGATAGTATGAAGTCATTCAGTATCAGAAATTCAAATGGTTTCCTCTATCAGTACAAGATTGAAAAAGATTCCAGGCTATGGGCTTTGCCCACACCCAAAAGATGAACCATGGGTCATTCCATGAAGCCACCCCCATGGGAACTCTTCTTTGACTATGTAGCTTCAGAACTTGGCTCAGTTTTGGGCACAGATCAGGCACTTTCAAAAGGTGGAGAAGTGGTACTTGAGTCAGATTTTAAGACTCCAATGGGAAGGAAGGGAGGCAGTAAGAATACAGAACACAAGCCAAGATGATGGGGCACACACTCTGGGGAGGAAGGTGACCACTGTGGCTTAAAGACAGAAGCTAGTAAAGATCAGTGAAAGAAGGCTGAAAAAACATTAAGATGCCAAACCATCAGGTCTTGACTCCTAGCACAAGGTCTGAACTTCACTCAGCAGGGAAGTGGAGGAACAAAACCAAGCCTATGTTTGTAAACAGCAGTTATATATTCCTGTAAAGCTTTGTTCAGGTGATCAGGGAAATATCAGAAAATGTTCTGGTAAAACTTCCATTTAGTACCCTTTGATTTCTGTCATCCTTTGGCTTTTCACAAAGAAGTAAAGACCTTGTTGCTCAAGATCATGTACCTTAATTAGCTTTTTATCATTGAAAGCTTATCTTTCAGTGTCCTTATACCTACTGAAGGGCCTTGGATCTGATACACAACTTCATGCCTTTCTAAAAAATAGATTTAACTCAGATTGTTGCTGTCATTCAGACCTGTCTAACTCTTCATGATCCCACGGACCATCACTGTCCATGAAGTTTTCCTGGAGAGACATTGGAGTGGTTTGCCATCTCTAAGCCACCAGCTGCCTCCTGAATTCCTGAATTTCCTCAGTCTCAATTTCACTCATGACATCAAGCCAGCCAGGAAGTTGAGAGAGGGACCAAAGACCCCAAGACTGCCTCTCCAAAGAACTTCTTAGAGCACTCTGGTCCATTTTTCCCTGAGAGGATTCTCCATGATGAACTGCCCCAGAAGTGGGACTCCCCCCCAATCTCAATTCTTCCAAGCTAAGGTAAACCCTAACATTGTTGGGCAGGTCCCTTAAAGGAATAAGGGCACCTTGTAGCAACACACTGAAAGGAGTCCCCTGGAAAAATTTCTCTGTACAATCTGTGTGAAATCTAATGTAAAAACTGAAAATGATTCAGCTAATTATTCTGGTCTTACCTCAGCACGGTGTATTATTATATCTTATGAAAACTGAGCTTGGCCATTGGACCCTCCTCCTCCATCCTGTTTTGCTGGGATGCCCTATCTGAAGGGTCATGTCCTCTGTTTCTTAAAGGGCCCTCTCTCTCCAACTTGTCCTGCTCTCTCTCTTTAATTTCTCTTCCCATACCTCCCTAATCTCCTTCTACCATAGTAGGACATTTAATTTCTTTTGAACAAGATGGATTCGTTGTGGGCATCCTGATTCTGTAAGAAAGATTTATACATGATATTACCCAGTTGGGAAACATGGTACACTACCAATGTTTTAGGCCTGCAGGTCTCTTCACATAGAGAAGATACACTCCTGAATTGGAATGTTATATCCCAATTTCAGATCATATTTAAAGGTTATATGTAACCTTTGAACCAGGAGGAAACATGGTTGACAATGGAAAATTTGCTAGTTCCAGGGAAAGAACTACCATCAGTGAGGCTGCAAATAGATATGCCCCAGCTTACACCACTCTGGCCAGCTCAAGGAGTCTTCTCAACTGGCTTTTATAAGACCAACAATGAAACCCTGAGAACCCAGCTGATTATACCAAGTTATTATGAGCTAAGAAATACTAAATTAGAGAATATAGACATATGTGGTCTGCCCTGAAAACTGGAGGAAATCTAAAGAAACTTCTCAAAAGGAAAATGAAAACTCTAACCACTTTTATGATGAGTGATATAAAAGTGCTAAGCTGTATGAAAAATTAGACTCAATCCAAGGGATGCTAGGTACAGGGGTGAGAGGAACTCTTTATTCTCGAGGCCACAGGTTCCCCATCTCCCTCAGGATCATTAATTCTGCCTTTGTTAATCCTAGTCAGAGAAAAACAGTATTCTCCTGAGAGCTACCCTACATGGCATGGAAAAGGCATAGGGGAGCTTAAACTACGAAAGAAGAAACAAATAAAAGGCAAAATATAAACCAAAAACACAGACTATTTTCACTTTTGCTAAGGGGCATCAGGAAATCAGGAGTGTTCTTATTGTCACAAAAAGGGCCATTTTCTCAAAGAATGCAGAAAGAAGTGAGTCTTAAAGAATATGGGAAACCCTAGAAGGGCCCAAGAGGGTGAGGAGAGAAGTGGGGGAAGGGACTTCAAATCCTGACACCCTTCCCTAGCTATCCCAGCCTTTGCTTCTGCCCACACTGGTGCTCCACATGTCACTCTTTTGTTAAAGATGGAGACACATTGTATGATTGCTTATTAGTTTCTAGATCAACTTTGACAAGAAAGTCATGTTCTAACTGCCCCAGAGGGGATCTCCAGGGAGCTCCAAACTGGCTCCTTGTATGGTAACTGTTGGTCCTCTACTCATGCTTAGATCTCTTAAAAATCTCTTCAGCCAAAATCTTCTCTGTAAATCAAGTTACTATTGCCACAAGAGCAAGCAGCTGATGCCCCTGCTCTTTTGGCAGAAAAAGGAGAACTTGTCTTTGTGGGTCCTTCTAGTAGTTTGGACAGTTTGGTGGCTGAATGAACAAAGCACTGGGCCTGGAACCAGAAGAACCAGGAAGACCTGAGTTCAAATTCAGCCTCAGACACATCCCAGCTGTATGACCCTGGGCAACTCACAACCCTTAATTGCCTCATGGATTAATTCCTTGTCATGACAAAAAGGAGATCCACTGGAAAAGGAAATGGCAATCCACTCTTGTATCTTTGCCAAGAAAAGCCAATGGACAGATGACCTATATGACCATGAAGAGTCAGACACAGTGAACAATTCCTAGTTCAATGTCTCCATGAATTTGAGGCTCTTATGTTGAGTGGAACACTCAGGTTTTTTTCTGATCAAAGATTCCCCAAACATAAGGTCACTTAGGAGGGCAAAACATTATGCTTAAGCACTGTTCCATTATTGATCCTACAATGCTGCTTCCCAATCCACCTGCCTCTGGGGAACCTTTGCATGATTGTTCTCCTGTCACGGATATGCCCAAACAGCCCCACGATGACCTTGCTCATACTCCCCTTCAGAATTCAGACCCCCATTTTCTAGACTGATGGATCTTCCTTTGTTGGAGATGGTGAATTTAACACACTGGTGCAGCAGTGCTTGCAGACCATGACACTATCTGGGCAGCCTCATCCAATCTCATCATTCTAGCTGCCAAACTGAATGCTCTCATCCAAGCATTCTGGCTCCCTGCTGGCCAAAGTATGACCATCTATACAGACTCCTGTCATGCATTCTGGGTCTGTCAGGTCGTCAGAATACTGGGGTTACAGCAGGGTCTCTCACCTCCTCTGGTAAGGTTATCACATTATGCTGACCTCATTAAAGATTTTTTTGCTCTTCAGCTACCCAAAGTTCTGACCATCATCCACTGTTCTGCTCACAGTGGCACAACTGACCCTATTTCACAGGGTAATAGTAAATTCATGCTGCAGAAAAGCTAGCTGCATTAGAAGGACGTGCCCTCTGTTCCACCTCTCTGTTCTGTCACTAATGATGATCACCCCTTTGTCTACAACTGAGGCTGAAAAATGGAAATCATCACTTGAGACAAAACAGGTCCCTAGGTTTGGGTAATTGTGGGAGGTAAGCCACTCCTCACCTCAAGCTTCCATCACCAGGTACTGTTTATAAAGGGGGCCATTTTGGCACTCAAGGAATGGTTGAACCAATGGGTGTGGGTTGCCCTGGGCATGCATTAACTGTAGGCACAGCTCACATGTCCTTTCCATCCACTTGTCAGGCATTTAACCAACATGCCTTCCAAACCACTGCCTTTCATGCTTTAGCTTTTATACTTCATTTGAACACCTTCAAATTGATTTTATATGCATGCCCAAGCTGGCTGATTTTATATGCATGCCCAAGCTGGCCTCTATAAAGTTGGTCTTGTCATTGTAGACCAGCTCACTCATTGGGCTGAGGCACTTCCTGGTCTTAAAGTCACAGTTAACTGTCCCTAAAAATTCATCTTAAAGAGATTGTGCCCAGGTACAGTTCAACAGAGCATCCAGATTCAGAGAGGGAGGTCTCATTTCACTGGCTCAATACTCTTTCAAATTTATCCTTATCTTAGGATAAGTCCTAAGTTTCCTACCATCTTTCACTCCCAGAGTTCAGGTCAGGTTGAACATATGAACAAGGAACTCAAAATTCTTATCAGTAAATAGTGTTCTGAAACCTACTTAAAGTGGCCTGATATTTTCCTTTAGCTTTATCTGCAAAGCAGACCAAAGTAGGAATCATGCCTGTCTCCTTTTGAAATGCTGTTTAGTCACCCTTCCATAAAAGTAAAACCCATCTCTGCAGTCTAAACACGATTGTTCAGAGGAAATACCTCTACTACTTCTTACAGGCAGAAAATACAAAACAGAATGAAGGAACTTCATGAAACAGGCAACTGCAGTGCAGAAGAGATGACCTGACTTTCCACTATGTGACTTCCATCCTGGAGATCACATTCACATCAAGAATTTCCAGTAGAACTCAACCCACTTGGGAAGGGTCTATTTCAAGTACTGCTGATCACCCAACTGGAATCAAGACTGGAGAAAAAGGCTCTTGGATACACTGTGCCCATGTAAACCTGCTCCTTATTGTTCCACATGAGTGCCACATATCTAAGGATGTTTTCATTTGTCTCTTTTACTATGATCTGGTGTTTCCTCTTCTCCAGTTAACTCTGTACATGAGAACTCTAGATCAAAAACTCTTAACCGTAATTATGGGAATGAAAAATCACTAACTATGGAGAAGTGGATACTTTTTACTCTACCATTTGCTTGGCACTTCACAATTATTATTGTTTTAAACATTTCTCATATCCTCAATGTTGTTTCATTCTCAGGCTATTACCAGTTGCTCTTTCCACTTAATTCCATGCCTTGCAGGAAGACTGGAAAAGCCTTAATACTATTAGTAAGATTCATGGTGAAGCAGGACATGCTTTATATCATCTTAAAGCCACTAGGCCTAATGGATGTTGGATATGCCACCATATTCATCAAGGTGAACCTGATGCTTGGGTGGCTTCCTCTGTTATTCCAGTGATGCCCTGTGAGCAGATAAGACAACTCCAAAGGGCCTAATTAGAATCCTTGTACTTTTGATATTGGCTTTATTTCATTAATATGATCCTAAGGGAATTACAGATGATATTTAACCAAGGCCAATCACTCTTTTCTACCTTTATTATGATTATTTAGTTACAAAACTTAATGAAACTACAGTTCTTCACAAAACTAGAACAATCTCAATGCAATTAGATACTCCTTTTCCAAATTTTACTTTCTCTATTGTTAGAAACAGAACTCCCAATAACTGAACTTCTGGACAAAGTGCATACAATATCCTTTGCCAAATATCAATGATGAAAACATTTATCTGTGCCAGAACCACCATTTACAACAAAACAGGTAAGGTGGATTAACAAATCTAAATATATCAATTTTGCTGATCTTACTTAGGATGGCTCCAGTTTTGCTGGTTATGACAAAAATTTCCTCCCTCTCCAAATTTCACATGAGAGTTCAGAATTCCTGGCCTGCTTCATGTCTACATGGGAGGAACTTATACCACTCTTCCTCCAAGTTAGCTTGGAGCATGTAGACTTATTCCTCCTATTCTACAGTACTGGGGGAAACATTTCACCAGCAATTTAGGAGCATGATAGCAGCCTAAGTGGCAAAGGCAAAGCAGGAAGGGTACATACACATCAGAAACTTTGTAAAAGGTCACAGTCTGTAAAAGGTCACAGTCTAGGCTTGACGTACCTCTGGTCCATTATTACTTACTTCAGTATTGCTGTCTCAGAGCAGGCAGCTAGCTATTCCTCCCTTGTGACAGAAGTTGGCCCAAGCCCTAAGTGAGTCCATCCCCTCCCTCTGAACTAAGGTAGATTCTTTAGCATAAATGACCTTATAGAACCATATGGTCTTGAACTCTTACAGTTTCCCAAGGAGGGGCCTGTGCTGTGATCAGCCTTATTTTTCCTACATTAACCAGTCAGGAGAGATTGTAATGTCTCCATAAAGTCCATTAGGTGCCATGAGAAATCCACTGAGATGCAGGTTCTTCACGATGGGCCTCCACCTGCTGGTTTTCTTGACTGTTCTCCTGATTACAAGGAGCTGGCACACCGACCACCATAATCAGATGAGTTCTTCTTACTTATGCCTCACAATTGTCTTCTGGCTTTGTGTTAGATGTTGTTTTACTTTGTTGTACCAAAGACCGCTCAAAATTAATTCCTAATCATCTGATGATGGTTCCAAATACCAATTCTGAATACACGATGAACCTTATGCAGTTGGCATTGGATAACTGATCTATGAGGAACAGGTTTTCCACAAATCAAACAAGGGAAATAGAAGGAAGCAAACCAACTCCATGCTGTGAAAAGTTCAGGAAGCTCTACAACAAAACTTTTTAAAGGTTGGTTTGTTTTTTTCTATTTTAGAGCTATTTCAACATAGATGGTTTCCACTGTAATCCCAGCCATCTTATTTCTACATTTAAAAACATTACTGAGGAGTTGCTGGATATCACTAGAGGGCCCACGGCACAAACACAGTTAAAAAGCCCTGCTCTAGCATCAGAGGCTTGTTGCTGGCAAACCTGAGTCTCCAGTTTCAAGGGAGGAAACAGTCAGCTTGTTTGCTCCTTGGCCTCCAAGATTCAAGTTTTGTCTAGCCTCTGTCATGTTCACAAGAGTCAGAAGAAGAAGTATTTCATGTGAAGCCCCAGTCCCTCTCTCTTTGGGCTTAGGAAGCTAACACAGCAGCAGCATCAATTCAACTTCTCATATATTAACTCCAATGACGTGAATTAACCAAACTCATCATGCCCAGGGTCAAGGTGACCCACGGGTTACTGAAGGCAATGCCAGTGGAAACCAAGCTTCTTTATCAGGCTGGAAAGGCTTTAATCCTGGTCCATTAATCCATCACCATGGCTGCCATTCAAGGACCAGCCTCACTAAGGGCAAGATGGGTTATCACCAAGTTGGCTACACAGAAATTTTTAGTCGAATCAACTCTTGAAAGCTTGTCTGCCAAATCAGAGCACTTATATCTTTCTCAGCAGATGCTCAACTCAATTAAAACACAGACCTTTGAAGCAAGTTTGTACATGTAATTCTTCTTTAGATGGCACAGCTGGTACGAAACAAGAATATAAGGACTTTCCTACCGCAATGCACCTTGGAAACATCATTTGATTTATCTGAAATGACAGGGTCTGCAGGGATGAGAGGATCTGCTGAAAAAAGTTAGGAAACATAAGGCCCTTAAAAATTTTCAAGTGGCTGCTTCATATTTTTTGTAACATGGTAATATATAAGACATCATGGGAAAACATTTTCTATGAGAAAAAAAGTATCTGAATAAGATCAGAAAACTAAAGCTATTTAATTTTATAATTTCTAGTGTTAATTATAGTTTATATAATCTGAAATTTCTTAATCACAGAAATATCTACATACACATGAAAAATAGTGATACAAGTGGATGTTCATTTATTACAGTAAGTATTTGGAGGGACATCAACTTGGTCTATTTTTCAGGTAACTAAAGTTTTTTCACGGTTTTTGGCGCATCTTACAGCCAAAGCTTTCTGGTTGCTTCTCCATAATTTCTAGTTCTCCAATGTTGTTCCTCAAACGTCATGATGTCACCATTTTGGAGAATCAGGTCAATGTGGGCCATCATAGGGAATCATTCAGGAAGGAGAAAACATAAGTCATTTTGGGAGCTCTGTCTAGGAGGTTTCATTAGGGGCCTGAGGCCAAAATGGT
Organism: Potorous gilbertii; assembly: GCA_028658325.1. NCBI lineage: Eukaryota > Metazoa > Chordata > Mammalia > Diprotodontia > Potoroidae > Potorous > Potorous gilbertii. The sequence goes on along the minus strand of JAQQSK010007538.1, from coordinate 2,537 downwards.
CAAGCCTAGGGAGCTATAATTATAAGAAAGAGAGAGGAAGTAACCATGGTAATATAGCACCTGCTACTCTTACCTTCAGTCTGACCAACAACATAATCTCATGTACATATACTTAAGGGATACCTGGCTAGAAAAATAATTTCTTAAACGAGGAAGAGAGGAAAGGAAGAGATTCTGACCATACAATCCCAACAAATCCTCTGTAGAAACCAACAGAGGTAGATAGGAAGCTCTATGATGAAGTCAGATTGTTTTTTAATGCAAAAAAGATTGAAGCAAGGTTGAATATTTTTTTTTAAAAGTAGCATGAACCAGTAATAATGAAAGAAGAGGTGTAGACTTGGTGGAGAAGTTCCTCACTAGAGATTCCATACTCCAGTGAAATAACAGGCCCTGTCCCTATTTATGTATTTATCTGTGGGAAGTGGGAGGGGAGGAGGGATAGATGGATGGATGGATGGATGGAGGAGAGAGGGAGGGGAGGGAGAGAGAAAGGGGGTGATAAAAGGGAAAGAAGAGGGAAGAGAGGAGGAGAGATGGGAGGGGAGAGGGTAAAAAGGTGAGGGGAAAAGGGAGAGGGAGGAGAGAGTGGAAAGAGGAGAGGGAAAAGGGGAAAGGGAAGAGGAGGGGAGGTGAATACTACTCAGTGACCTGAGCACTCACCTGAGGTTTCTACATGCCTTGGTTCAGGATCATCCAACTGCTACAGCTCATCCAGGGCAAGCTTGGACACATTCAATCGGAACTCTTTTTCATTCTGTCCCAGTCCAGTTTTATATTGAATACCATCTACCATAGCACAAAAGGCAAAAAAAGGAACCATAATATTCCCTGAAAGAAATATCCAGCGACAGTGGTATGAATTTAACTGTGAATACAATTGTTGGAATCTGGTCCAATGGGTCAAAACAAAGAAAATATTATTGATACGAAAGTAATCAGCAAATTTGTTTTCCTGCTTAGAAAAATTCTTCTAAAAGTAGGACAGCAATAAGTCCATGCTTCTGTTTAAAAAAATTTAAAGAGCTGTGTCAGTAACACTTGTGGAATCATTCGTAGCCAATTACCTCTTTACTCAGAAGCCTAGAACCTCACAATCAGACCTCTGAGGTCACGGAGCCCCACTTGTTCCTGAAGGATTATGCCCTTAACATATCCAGGAAATGGTGATACAGGCTTTGCTTCAAGACTGCAGGGAAGGGAAACTCCTTGATCCCAAGGCAACACCCCCCACTCTGCAGCTCAAGGTTTAGCGTGTGTTACTGTGTAGGCCTAAAGGTCAGTCTGGGGATTCCTATTTCCAAAGATGCTGCCTACACTTCTCTCCAATCCTAGTTTTAAATCTTTGGATGCTGCATCATTGGAAATGATCAACACCAACTTCACTTCTCAGTTGAAGTCACATAGAAAGTCTTTCGATGTCTGAATACATGAATTGGTCTAGCAAATGATTTGACATTGGGGTCAGGGAGAGAAAAGTAGAGGATAACATCAAAGTTACATAACTGATAAGGGCATTGATGGAATTAGAACAGCGAAGGGTTAATAGGAATGAAGTGACCCACACCTTTTCCAGCTTGTGACAATTCTGGAGCTAGCTTGGTTTCCCTTTTCTATTTAATTTTGGGTCTAGCTCAGCTTCCGTCTTGTGAGAAAATTATTCACCTATGAGAACTGAAAGGCTTATTGTGTCGTTTAAACTTTGCCCTACTTGACTCCCAAGCTGGAACCCTTTCAAATGCTGCTTAGGGGCACTTAACTGAGGACCTTGGTTATGATAAACAGAAACCCAGTAAGATCCAAAGACTTATGCAAGGAGTTTTCTCACAACCGCCAATCTCAAACAATTTTTATGTCTTATCTAAAAATTGGCCCCATATAATCAGTTATTGTTTCCACATTCCCTTCATTGTTTATAGACACCTGAGAACAATAGGACCCCAGGACACCTTTTCTTCTGATTTCAGGGAATTACACCTGTTTACTCTCTCTCTCTCCCAACTTGGAAAGTGCCTAATTTTTCATCCAACTAGAAAACAGATCACCTCATGTTGTATTTTTCCTTCCAATTAATTGATCTTGATTGTTTTTAACATAAAAATTTGTCTCCTCCAGTATTTGGGTGTTCAGGTCTAAGCTGAGGAGGATCAAATTCTGGTCTGCCATAAGTGCCATGCAATTACTTAATAAATCAATATGCTCAGAAGAGCAAACCTTCATTTCCTCAGCCATTTCATCTTTCACCCATCACACTGGGAGACTAAGAAGGTCGTGCCCTCAACAGAAATAGGGAAGAGAGGTGGATGGGGCATTGGGGTGGGTGGAAGATGAGTCTATTCTGCTAGATAAAGGTTCCTCTACTTTCAAAATCCAGGTACCTTGAATTATTACTGCTTTTTTTTTTCTTTTTTTTTTTATTTAACTTTTTACATTCATTTTCACAAGATTTTGGGTTTCAAAATTTTCTCCCCATTTATCCCCTCCCCCCTCCCCAATACACTAGACATTCTAATTACCCATATCACCAATCTGCCCTC
>JAQQSK010007537.1:0-13940 GCA_028658325.1 Potorous gilbertii | reverse complement strand
CACAAAAGTGAGACAGTTCCCATCCTCGCATAAATTACAATCTAATCGGGGTGGAGGGATGAGGTGGTAGGGGGGTAAGACAATATCTTCACAGGTAAGTAAATATAAAGATATACAAAGCCCAATTTAGCACACTTTTCATTGTATCACACATTAGATTAAAAATATTAGTCTTTAATAAAGTCAGTTTTAAGCTGGAAGAAACTTGTATGGATATATATGTTACATATGTGTATATGGCAGCTGGGTGGCATAGAGTGTTGGAGCTGGAGTCAGAAAGACCTGAATTTGAATCTTGCCTCAGATTCTTACTAGTGGTGTGACCCTGGGCCAGTCACTTAGCTTCTCCCACAGGGGACGATAATAGGACTTACTTGACAGGTTTGTTGTGAAGGTCAAATGAGAAAACATATTTAAGGTGCTTTACAAAATTCTAGTTATATAAATTCTAGTTATTACTGTTGTATACATATATATGAGTTAAATATATATCCTGGAGAAGAGATGATGGCAGAGAAGTGGGGAACTACTAGAACTGAAAATTGTAATATAACATTATCCATAGTTTCTGCATTAGATGTTTTTATTTAATTGGGTTTTGTTGCTTGTTGTCTGTTTGTCACAAGGGAGGACCCAGTCTGGAGATAGAGGTAGAAAATAGCTAAGATAGTTTTAAAATTTAAAAAATCAATAAAATATAAAACGTGTTTTTCATAGGATAACATATACATACATATGCACATTATATTGCGGATACTGTAAGAATTTGAAATATTTTATTCTTTAGTATCCTTGAACATTGTCTATATTCATGCATGTTAACCTATTTCCTATTCTTTCATTGTAAAGAGCACTTATTTCCAGACTCAATTGTGTGGCACACAGAGGAGTTCCATTGTATAGCGAAATCTGCCATTCAAAATGGTTGGGCAATGCTGTAATGGTCCCCAGTCTACCTTTTCAGATTCATTATAATTCATTCACTATTTCCCTTCCTGCACTTTATGCCCAGCCAAACTGACCTTCTTGCTCTCTTCCTCAAACAAGACACTCCATCTCCTGCATCCATGCTTTTGCACTGGCCTTTCTCCATGTCCAAAATGCCATCCCTCAGCACCTCTGTTTCTCTGAATCCCTAGTTTCTTTGAAACATCAGATCAAGAACCACCAGCTACATGAAGTCTTCTGTGATCCCAAATGCAAATGTATTCCCTTAAATACCTCGAATCTGTTTTGTATTTATTGTCTCTGTACTTAATCATGTGCATGCGGACTTCCCTGATAGAATGTTAAATTCTTTGACAGAAGAGATTGTTTCATTTCGGTCTTTTTATTCTCAGTATCTTGCATGGGACCTGGTATATAGTAAGTGTTTAATTAATCCTTGTTGAATGGTGAAGTTTGATCAGACTCATCTGAACCTATTTTAACTTTTCTTAGATGACTCAGAAATTGCCTCAGGATCTTACAGATTTTCCAGGGTATCATCATTAACAAGAATTACCTATTGTACTATGGAAGTATAGATGTGCCAATGCAATGACCAATCTTGACTCCAGATGGTGAAACATGGCTTCCTCTTCTCATTATAAAAGTGGTACAGAATGAAGCACGTGCTTGTCAGACGGGTCACTAATTACTTTTATTTTGTTTAATTGTTTGTCTTTATTTCAAGATGAATTTTTTTGAGGTGATATTAGAAAATGTCAAAGATGTGAAAAAATTGAAAAAACATTTTTACAAAGAAAAAAGCTGAAAAATACAAGGATGTGCCAGTTGATTGCAATTTCTGGTTAATAAACATTAGAAAATCAGATTTAATTGTACAATAAAAGCTTAAAAAATAAGATTGAACAAGTTTTAGTAGTTTGTGTAAAAAGAGTAGGAGATAGTGGGAAAGATTGATTCAACAATTCTGGTTTCAATTCATGACTTTCGTCATTGATAATTATTAAGTCACTTTCTTCTTTTAGTTACCCCACCCACATACATAAAGGAAAGGGTCCTCACCAATCCCAGGTTGGCAGAGTGAGTCTTCTATATGTTCCACTAGAGGGCAGTCCATTTGTTCAAGATTCCATGTTTCTCATCCTTTTCCCAGGCTGGCTTCTAAACAATTTTGCCCTCTGCCAGCCCATGTCACTCCCATGTTTGCAGCTGGGGAAGGGTTTTTCGTTTTTGATGGGGGGAGGTGTCACTGAGTTCTTATTGCTACATTCTTTCTGTAGTCTGATCTATGAGTTCAACTCTATCAAAAACTGAGATGACTAAAACAATAGCATAAGAGGGCACTGGGGTTTAATAGATCAGGAACTAGACTTTGAGCCATAAAACAGATTCTCAGATAATACGTACTTCAGATAAATACGGTGGTAAGCTATACTTACTTTTACTATTGGCTCACTGTGTCACCAAGATAAAATTGCTTCAGCTTTCTGTTCTTCTGTGGCTGTATCTCTAAAATTGGAAAGAAATAAGATAGTATATGTAGAAGGCTTTGGCAGCCTTAAAGCACTATAGAAATGTAAGCTACTATAATTATTTTACTACCACCATCATCTTGTTCTTATATTTTTCAAAGGAATTCAGAAAGAAAGAGATCTGGGAGAAATCCTGCTATTATTGTTTTATATTTTATATGTGATTAGATAGGTATAATTGGTAGAATTCCGTAGATATAATTAATATAATAATAAATACTTAGATGAAATTGATTACTATTGTCATCATCATTATTCTATTCCTAAAATTCTGTCCCACACTCTATGTTGCGAGCAAAGAACAATGGTCAAATAAAGGAACACCAATTAGGTTGATGTACAGTGGTAACTCTGTGTGTCTTAAGACCGCTATGTTAATTGTGAAGAATTGGAAGAAACCAAATTGCCGTTCTGTGATGGCAAAAGCTTGAACCAATGGACCATCCTCTAGTGGAAAAGCCCACTCTACCAAATGGCGATTAATGAGGACCCTTTTCCCCTGTGGATGTGGTTGGAATAACTGAAAAAAGAAGAGGAAAGTGATTTAACCATTATTCATGATAGTCATGAATCAAACCCAGAATTCCTGAATCAGCCTTTGCCACTAACTCCCACTCTTTTTTATATAGTACTATCAACATAGTACTACTCCCTCTGTTTCTATGAGCAGATCTACATGACAGCCATTTTTTATTAATATCTTCATTATAACTATCACTTCCTTTCCTCTACCTTTTTCACAGGGAAATTTCAAGGAATGAATTATTGCTAACATCACATATCAGTGAGGTCCTTAGAAATCAAAGATGTACAATCAGTCATAGAATCTAAAGGGGATCCTAGAAACACTTTAGACCAACTCCATTATACAGATGAGGAAACTGAAACCCAGAGAAGAGAAATGACTTGGGCATGGTCGCACAGCTTCTTAGGATTTGAATTTAGATCACAACAAATAAAAACATGTCCACTGTACCAGATAGTTTTGGGATTCTGGGACAGTTTAAACTCTGTCTTGCCTAAGATGAATGAAACCATTGTCAACATTTTGGTATATCCTAATAGAGATGGTGGTGGTTGTATCAGACCTGGAAATTAAACACACTAGCCCCATCTGTTTTGTCTCTTCTCTTTTTCAACCTGTTTTGTCTCTCTTTCTCCCCTGCTTCTCATAGTGCTCTGACTTTCCTTCCTTGCCAATAATATTTTCCACCCTTCATTTCCTTAGCCAGTTAGTTCTTCTACTTACAAAATAGGATTTTATATGTAAAAAAAAAACCCACAAAACTTTAGAATTATCTTGTTTCGTTCCTTCATTTTACAGTTAGGGAAACTGAGTCCCAGAGAGGTAAAGTAATAAAGTTCAAGGTAACACAGAACTCCAGTCACAACAACCAGGCCTCCTAATTTGTAGCTTTCTTTGTACAGACCCCATGATGCCTGTACTTTTCCTTTTTCTACCTTCCACAGGTATCTCCCAATACTCCTTTCTTCTTTCCAATTTCTTTGTCTCAGTCTCTTTATGACCTATTTGCCTTGCTATGACTAGGCCTAAAAATAAAGGTCACTGAGTGACTGTAAAGTATCTCTGAATTATGGTACCTGTAACAACTCTCTGTGAGTGGTTATGTCTGTGTCACTGTTAGTGTGCATGTATGAACATGTGTGCTCGTGTTCCAGTATTTCCATATGAGCATATCCTAATATTGTGCAATTTTTTTTGGGGGGGGGGTATCATGACAGGGAGAGGAAAGGAGATAGGGACAAGTATTACAACAACAAGAAAATAAACTGCCAAAGTTTCTCTCCCCTTTCTAACAGTAGGAATTACTTTAGTATCTTTGCTGGTGTTATATGATGTTCCTCACACATTTTGGCTTTAAAAAAAAATCCTTGGATATTCTCACACTTACTAACAATTCCCTTTGGCTTTATAGATCACAGGGTCAAACAAGTGGCTTCTGGAATTCTGAAAGATTGCCTTTTTGCTCACATATCCCTGGTCAGGAACAGTAATTTCACAAATAAGAAACTCAGTTTTACTTTGAAGTCCTATCATTCCTTTTCCCCTTCTTATTCTTTGGGGTCAAGGGAGTAAAATGGAGAAGAATTTCTGAATTCCAATTGGATGACCAAATAGAAACATGGCTCCCTATTAATTGAGGATAAACTATGAACGCCTCTGTTTGGCATTTAAAGTCCTACACAATATAGTATATCAAACTTGTTTCTCCTTTATACATTCTATACGCCAATGTGGCCTAGATACTGTTTTCAAACTTCATAATTTTGAATAGGCTACCTTTGATTTCCTGAATATACTCTCTCCTAACCTTTATCACTTAGAGTATTTATTTTTCCTTAAGGTCCATCTCACATTTCACTTTCAAAAAGAGACCTATCTTATTTTTCCCAATTGCTAGGGCCTTACCCCACCCCCTGAAATTACTTTTCACATCTATTTTTGTTTACTTATCTGTTGTTTCCCCCAACAGAATGTAAATTCTTTGAGGGAAGGGATGGTTCCATTTTTCTTTTTGTATCCCTAGTGCTTGGCACATGGTAGGTATAAATGCGTATTGAATAAATGAATGGAAACTGGGAGTTCACTACACTGCTCAACCACAGAGGTCTCTTAGATGAGAGGTAGTAAGCATAGTGGGAAGAATCCTGGTCTGTGAGTCTGGGAACCTGGCTTCTAGTCTTGGTTTGGTTACAAACTCTGTGTGGCATCCTGAGCACGTCACTTTGTGACTGCCTCTTGAGTCTCATTTTCCCTTAAATTCTCCCTCTTTCCTACCTTTCCTATTACTAGAGAGGCCAACACCATCTTCTCAGTCTCTCAGGCCTGGATTCCTCAACTTCTCTTCCCCCATTCAATCTATTGATTTCACCTTCGCAACATTTCTTCAATACCTGCCTTTCCTGTAACACTATGACATGGCCACCTCTCTAGTGCAGGCCCTCATCACCTCATGCCTGGACTATTGAAATAGCCTGCTAGTGAGTTTGCCGGTCTCAAGACTCTCTCTACTCTAACCCATACTCCATTCAGACACTACCTTGGCTATGGTAAAGCATAGGTTCAATCATGTCAACCCCCTATTCAATAAACTTCCCTGGTTCCCTATTGCCTCCAGGATTAAATACAAAATGTTTGGCATTCAAAGTCTTTCATAACTCAGCCTTCTTCTACATTTCCAGTCTTCTTACACCTTACTCCCTGACACATACTCTTTGATCCAGTGATACTTGGCCTCCTAACTGTTCCATGAACAACACACTCCATCTCTTGGCTCCAGGCATTTCCTCTGATTATCCTTCATGCCTGGAATGCTCTCCCTCCTCTCTTCCACCTCTTGACCTCTTTAGCATCCTCTAAGTCCCAACTAATATTCCATCCTTTACTGGAAGGCTTCCCCAACCCCTCTTAATTCTAGTGCCTTCCCTCTGTTAATTATTTCCTATGTATCCTCTATATAGTTTACTTTATACATCTTTATTTGCATGTTGTGTCCTCCATTCCATTGTAAGCTCCATGAAGGCAAGGACTGTCTTTTGCTTCTTTTTATATCCCCAACACTTAGCACAAAGCCTGGAATATAGTAGGTTCCTAGTAAATGTTTTTTTTTTGTTTGACTGATTCTTCAACTGCAAAATGAAAACCTGAAGAAGGTGAAATCTGAGGTCTGTTTTGACACTAAAGAACTGTATTCTATTCTAAGATGATAAGTTCCCAGAATTTTGGTTAGACCTATGATACAGGAAAAGGAGAGAGAAGAGCTCCAGCGTGTAACCTCAATATTATATTCTGTAATGGAGTTACCCATGGCTGACTGAGGATATGTTTTGATGTCTTGTGACTTCTATCTAAACCAAAGTTTCTTAACCTAGGGTCCATGATTCAATATAATTGATGTCCTTTGCAATCAGGATTATTTGTGTTTTATTTTATGTAGTACAAAACTTTATTCTGAGAAGAGGTCCATTGGTTTCACCAGAATGCCACAGGGGATCAAGACAGAGATGGTTAAGAACCCCTGATCTAAACTAACAGCATAGAATAACTATGGTTTGGGGAATGTCTGGTGGGGGAAGGGGAGTAGGATCAAGGCAGGGCAATAGGGAACTGTTCACATGTGACTGTATCTCTTGTAATGCAGTCATTGGGCTTGGAGGATGACTAGGTCATGATTCCTATCCCAGGGGCTCTTCAAACCTTGGAGGAGGGGTGGGAATGAAGTTAGAGCCAAAAAAGATATCTCATTCTGGGTGTGTCAGAATTAGGCACAGTTTTCTTTTCCTCTTGCCTATTAAAACAAAACTAAAAAAATCTCCAATAACTCTGAACCCTATTTTAAATTTTCCACTCCAACCCTTTCACCCTGTCCTGTTAAAACCATGCCCCGCTTCCGCTCTGCTAGGATTGTTAGGGCCTGAGGGAAAATGGAAAGTGTCTGCCCCTCACAGACAGTCACTCCCATAATAAACAATCACTAAACAGTTTGCTGCCCTAGGCAACTGCCTGGCCAGCTAGCTTTGGACCTGCTGCTTTTCACTGAGGAGAAGGGTGAGAGATTTTGCTCAGCAAAGTATATAATTCAGGCTTGGAGACCAATTGACTTTGTAAACTTGACTAAAAAGGAGAGAGCCCTTTCTAGATCTTTTTACCAGAGGCATCTTTCTTTCTTTTTATTCCTTCCTTCCTTCCTTCCTTTCCACAAGACTTTTGGAAGTCTACTCTCTAGAGAGTAGAACCTGATGTAGGGAGCGGAGTATTGGATCTAGTCAAGAAGACCTTGTTTTGAATCTCTGCTCATGTGAGATTCATGTGAGCTTAGGAAAAGTCACTTGGTCTTGTTTCCTAGTTTGTAAAACGAGGCCTTTTGACTAGATGGTATTTAAGGTCCCTTTCAATTTTAAATCTATGTTTTCCTTTGCTTTCCTAGTCATTACCTTGCTGGGCACTTCTAAGGTACACCCTGAACGAACCATTAAACCTCAGTACAATTTAAAAGATGTCAACATGCATCATTTATCCATATGGAGTCCTTTTCTCTTCCTAATATTCATTATAATTTCTTCCTCCCAAATATTTTGGTTAGAAATTCCCTCAAAATTATTAATATCAACGCATTCTCCAAACACTTCTCATTTAAAGGAATAAAAAAGTTAGCAGAGGACAGGGCAGTACGATCAATTTCTGGCACGAAGATAATCCTTATTGCCGATCCACCAGTTCAGAGTGGAATCTCCTTTATGGAGGGTACCTGTCCCAGCTGTGGTCACATTCTTTATAGAAGTTTTACTACAGAGGGTGCAGTGTGAAGAGTCCTGGATATAGAATCAAAGATCTGGTTTGCAATCTCTTCTACTTGCTATCGGCACGACTTCGGGCAAAACAGCATCTTGTCTCTCTCTGTCCCCTCCACCCAACCTCCCCGGACTTGTTTGACTTTAATGTGATCTTTCCCTATCAGAAAGCTTCCAGAGGGTGGCGACTGTCTTGTTTGCTTGTTAGTACCTCCAGTACTTAGCATACTGCCTGATTCTAGTAAGTCCATTCCTTCCTCCCTCAGTTTCCCCTTTTATAAAATGAAGGACTTGGACTAAACAATCACTAAGATCTCTCCCAGTTCAGCTTCCTATGCTCCTAAATGAAGTCAAACTAATGTAGTTTTGTGCGCATGTAGACCAAACATTCATTTATTAAGTAATTACCTAGGCACTTCGCTAGAAGGGGGGGCGGCGGGAATCATATCATGGGCCAGGCATTGTGCTAAGAGTTTCTTTGGTCCTCACAACCCTGGCAGCAGGTAGGTGGCTATTATTAACAGATGAGGAAACTGAGGCAGAGATTAAATGACATGTTCAGAGTCACACAGCTAGTAAATGTCTGAATCTGGTCTTCCTGACGACAAGCCTGGAGCTCTCTCCACTGGAAAAAAAGGGGACACACACAAACAAATAGTGCCAGTCCCTGCATTTCATTGGTGGAAACAAATAGAGAGAACTCTTAAAACGTGGTGCACATAAATGAATTTTTTAAACGTTGGGTGAGGAAAGAAGAGTATGAACCCCTGTTGGATTCCCCCTTTCCTCTGGGGACCCGACAGCCTGAAGGAAGATGAGCGACCCGGGACCTAGAGCACCGGACAAACCGGGCCTCCGAGCCACGGGGACGTGCGCACGGGGGCTGGCGGTAAAGACGGGGTGGGAGGCACTTTTCTGGACCGCTTTTTATTTTATTTCCTCCCCTGCTCCCGCTCCAGAGGAGGCGCCTCCGCCGCTGGCTCTACAAGAGTCTTTAGAAATTAACATAATGGTTACAGGACCCCCCCGCCCCCACCCTGCCTTGTCTCGGAGGCAGGCGGATTTCCCAGGGCAATCTGGGCAGCCCGCGATGCCAGGGGCGAGGGCCGGGGGCCGGGGCCGCTTGCCTGCCTTCCCGCCTCCCGTCCTCCCCCCGCGTTCCTCTAGGGGGCGCTGGTTCCCTTGCTCCCGCAGGCAGCGGGCCGCGCACCACAAGCACAGCGTGCAGCGTGCACGTCGGTACCGACCCGCCGCCCGCTGGGCGCGCGTCGGGCTGGAGCCTCGTCCGGCCTCCCGAAGCCCACCTCCTCCACCCCCTTCCCCGCCTAGTCCCCGACTGCAGCGAGGTCCCCGCCGGCCGGGGGGTTATGAATGGGTGCAGCGGAAGCACCGCCCACCCCGGACGTGACGCTCGGCCAATGGCAGAGCCGGCTGCGTGGATAGATGAGGTCAGCGCTGTCGTGTCGGGAATGGAATGTGTAAGTGTAACATTCAGAACCGGGTAACATTCGGCGATCGAACTCCGCGATCGGCGACGTTCGAACGGGGCTGGGCGGGGGAGGGGGGCGGCCAGGGAGCCTCGCCGGGGCTTGCAGCTCGGTGCAGCGGCCGCCCGGGGGGAGGAGGTGCCGCCGCCGCCGCCTCCGACGCCGCCGCCGCCCGCCGCTGCTCGTGCCGCCGCCGCCGCCGCCGCCGCCGCCGCCGCTCTGCTCCGTCCCGGGGGCCGTTCGCCGAGATCGGAGGAGTCCACAGCCCCGGAGTCTTGGAGCCGCTGCGGGAGGAGTCCAGAGACATGCAGGGATTCGTGAGGTTACGGCGCCCGAGCTGGAGGATGTAATTCTCCGGAGGAGCCGGCTGGGAGCTGCTGACTTGTTGGAAGCCGGAGTGCTTTGCACGAGCGTGTGGATGAGTTGAAGTTACTGCACCGGTGCTCCTTCTCTACACGACCGAGGGGAATTCTGGAGGCGAGGAGATCACTGAGTCTTGCCATTGATTGGGTATCGGGAGCTTTTTTTTTTTTTGCCCTTCTCCCCCCCCCCCCTTTTTTTTTCTTCTCCCTTCTTTCCTCCGTCTTGTTGCATGCAAGAAAATTACAGTCCTTGGCTGCCCACACCGGGTGCGAATTATTCGGCTACCCTCTCCTATCTATTGTGCAACCCAAAGATGAAAGACAGAAGGGGAGAAAGTTAAAGAAATCGCCCACATGCGCTGGATCAGTCCACGGCTTTGGGAAAGGAATAAAGAGAAGGTGGTAGAAGAGAGTTTGAAGTCTTTACAGGCGGGAAGATGGCGGACTGGAGCTGAAAGTGTTGATTGGGAAACTTGGGTGATTCTTGTGTTTATTTACAATTATCTTGACCCAGGCAGGACACATGCAGGCCAAAAAACGCTATTTCATCCTGCTCTCAGCTGGTACTTGTCTCGTCCTATTGTTTTATTTCGGAGGCTTGCAGTTTAAGGCATCCAGAAACCAAAGCAGGAGAGAGGAGCACAGTAGTAGGAATGGCTTGCACCACACTAGTCCGGATCATTTTTGGCCCCAGTTCCCGGACGCTTTGCGCCCTTTCATTCTTTGGGATCAATTGGAAAACGAAGATGACAATGTGCCCATTTCCCCTAAGCAGAAGCGAGACGGTAATTCCAGCATCTACAAAGGCAAGAGGTGTCGCATGGAGTCCTGCTTCGATTTCACCCTTTGCAAGAAAAACGGCTTCAAAGTCTACGTCTACCCGCAGCAAAAAGGGGAGAAAATCGCAGAAAGTTACCAAAATATTCTAGCAGCCATCGAGGGCTCCAGGTTTTACACTTCTGATCCCAGCCAGGCGTGCCTGTTTGTCCTGAGCTTGGATACTTTAGACAGAGACCAATTGTCACCTCAGTATGTGCACAATTTGAAATCAAAAGTGCAGAGTCTCCACTTGTGGAACAATGGTAGAAATCATTTAATTTTTAATTTATATTCTGGCACCTGGCCTGACTACACTGAAGATGTGGGGTTTGACATTGGCCAGGCAATGCTGGCCAAAGCCAGCATCAGTACTGAAAACTTCAGACCTAATTTTGATGTTTCGATTCCCCTCTTTTCTAAGGATCATCCCAGGACAGGAGGGGAGAAGGGATTTTTGAGGTTTAACACTATCCCTCCTCTCAGGAAGTACATGTTGGTATTCAAGGGGAAAAGGTACCTGACAGGGATTGGGTCAGACACCAGGAATGCCTTATATCACGTCCATAACGGGGAGGATGTGGTCCTCTTAACCACCTGCAAGCATGGCAAAGACTGGCAAAAGCACAAGGACTCTCGTTGTGACAAAGACAACACAGAATACGAAAAGTAAGTGCCCTATGCTGGTCCTTTCTAGTCAGTAGCCTGTGGACTTCTTTTGCCTTATAGGTGTGCAGAAAGCATCTGTGTGTGAGTGTGTGTGTCTGTGTGTGTGTAGCCAGGGAATACTCCTAAGTTTCCTCACTCCCCCTTCAGATGTTAGTTTCAGCTCTAAAAGCAGTGGGTGTGTTTTGTTTTCTTTGCCTGTTATCTATAGTAAGTTACATAGTCCAGTAGAAGGGGTTCTTTCCTTCCCTTCAGGTTACCGTACAGCTGTCTCTCCTGTGTGGAGGAGGGCGATTGTAGCTTCTCATTTGGAAACTGTTCTTCATCTATTCTGACTGTGGAGATGCTGGATTTGATAGCAAGAAGCACTGGAGATTCTATGGTCACAGCTTCTCCCTTTAACCACAGACAGGAGGAGGGAAGATGCTTGTGGGGGCCTTGATAGCCCAAGATTAATTCATTGTGAATTCTGATTGTGAAGACTTCTTCAGATTACCTGCTTCTAGTGCTCTTGTTGACTTTTTTGTCACAGTCCAGAAGTTTCCCCAACCTCCAAGCCTTCTATGTATCATGCCAGAGCCCTGCTTGGTTTTTTGGAGGTGGAAGGGGGTGCTTAATTTAGCCATGAAATATATTCACATCTTTCTTTTCCTTTCTTATATTTAAATTTTGAGGACCATTCTGATAGGGATCAGTACTCCTGTGTGATCCTGTCATTTCTTTTGTAACAATACAAAACAAGGCACTGAAAGCACCATTGATAATTTTGACTTTCTGGTCTCTATTGTCTTCTATTTGTATCTATAGCATCATATACTTTGTTACAGTTGCATGACTACAAGAAGATGAGGATGATGAGGATGAAGGCTACGCCCACAATGTTAATACAAGTTTTATCCAGTTGCTAAGTAATTTGGCTAGTTACTTTGTTACTGTCCCCCTAAGTTAGTAACTGATACACTTTATTTTATTTTACAAAATGAACTTCGCAGAAGCCTCCCTCCCCTGACTCTACTGATTAGTGATTCACTTTTAAAAAAGTCACATTAGCTTCTGGTTGGTCATCAGAGCTGAAGAGTTAGCAAGATGTGGTTACAGTGCATTTCCACAGCGTACCAGTTAAGAAACCAGAGCAGCCTTGTTCTACCAAGAGCCTTGGGAACCCAAGCTGAAAATGAAAGAGGACCTGCCAGAGGTTGGCACAGTTTGAAACTGAATTATGGAATGCAGTGTCGGGGAAACCCCAACCCCTCCAAAAAGCTGATAGGGGAGAAGAGTAGGTAGGGAAGAGGGGAGGGAAAGAACGCTGAAAGCTGCGGGGATATTGCTGTTCGCTGAGATGTCTTGACCTGGTTTCTCTCTCTAGGATTTCCTTGGTTTTTGATGAGAATCACTGGTTGTGGGAATTAAGTGAGATAAACTAAGTGTACTTACAGTTTTCACTGAGATTGGGGGAAAAGAAATGGAATACCAATCCCCTACACCCTTTACCTTCAAGACCGGGGAAATCATGACTGTAGGGGATAGTTATTACTTCTGATTAAAAAATAGTTCAGTAATGCTTAAAGATTAAGTACAATTTAAATAAGTTTAAGTTCATTTTTTCTCATGAAAGAAACTTCAAATTTAAACTATCTCTAGGAATAGATTGCTTTGTTTATGCCACATTTAAATTAACCTATTCCTGTGGGTTTTTGTAAAAGAAAATGCTCCTAGCCTTTCAGGAATTTCTTTGTTTGGCTCTTAGTGGAGTAATCGGAGATGAAGTCTAACCTTTCAGTGTCTTCTAAGGCAATCTTATTGAATTCTGTAGGAGGATCATGGTAGTTTTTACTCTTTTAAATGATGTATACAGGAATTTAACCTTAGGAAATCTGAATTCCATACTTCACCAGGTGATGGATGTTGAGAAATACATATCATTCAATGATACAACTGTATCATTTGCTCTCAAAGAATAAGACTAAATTGCTTCCTCCGCAGCTATAATGTAAGAGGCTCTGTGGAGCATTTCAGCACTGGAGGAATGGTTAGGAAGGAGAAAGGGGTGTGTTCCCTTAAAACTCCAGTTTTGCTCATTTCTTCCTGGAATCAGACTGAGAGATCAGTACTGATACCCAAACACTTATGGAAACTGTTAGTTTATCTTTTTAAAGATCACAAGGAGTCAGGACCTGGGAGATCTGGTCTCATCGGAAAGATGATGTCCCCTCTGGTAGCAATGCAGATTCCTACTGAATCCTGACCCAGGGACACCTCTCATTGAAAGCAACTGGAATTTGTTGATATTTCTTGTGAGTGCTGTCTAGTCCTAATCTCGCACTATTTCTAAGTTCTGCTTATCATTTACATTTGGTAGTGGGGTAGTACAGTAGAAACTTTTCTTCATTTTCTCCCAGTGGGTTTTCTAAAGTGTGTATCTTTGGAAAAATGGTGTTTTCCTAGCAGTGATGCCATTTATGTCTGATGACTTCTAAATGTTTAATGAGTAAGGAAGATGTCAAAAAATGGTCCTATTTGGCCCATGGTGTTATTATTGTTTATTGACTTTCTTGATCAAATAAAGCTACTATATTCTTTATTGATGTGAAATAAAATGTCCACCTTCCAGAAATGAATTTTATATATGTGAAATGGTGTCCATCCATGCAGAACTGTCCAAGTAAAATTCATTTCTCTTGGGATGATGAGAAAGGAGGTGTTATGAGCTGGTGGAATCAGTAGTCTAGAAGTTTTTACTTTAGCATGGATGGGTATGTGACCTCTAGTCAGTCACACCAACCAAGCCAGGTTTTTACTGGGTTGTGGAAAGGATA
>JAQQSK010007536.1:0-13940 GCA_028658325.1 Potorous gilbertii | reverse complement strand
GAGCTGAGAGAAAAACATGAAGTTTACTCTTATCACATGACTAAAGGAAGGAATAAAATGCACACTCATTTTGGTATGAAAACCTATCTTACAATACAGGAAAGTGGGGAGAAGGGGATAAGTAGTGTGGGGGGGATGATGGAAGGGAGGGCAATGGGAGGAGGGAGCAATTTGAAATCAACACTTGGGGAGGGACAGGATCAAAAGAGAGAATAGAAGCAATGGGGGGAAATATAGTTAGTCTTACACAACACGACTATTATGGAAGTCATTTACAAAACTACACAGATATGGCCTATATTGAATTGCTTGCCTTCCAAAAGGGAATGGGTAGGGAGGGAGGGATGTGGAGAAGTTGGAACTCAAAGCTTTAGGAACAACTGTCGAGTATTCTTGCAACTAGAAAATAAGCAATACAGGTATTGGGGAATAGAAAATTATCTGGCCCTACAGGACAAAAGAGAAGATGGGGACAAGGGAAGGGAAGGATAATAGAAGAGAAGGCAGATTGGTGATAGGGGAAATTAGAATGCTGGGTGTATTGGGATAGGGGAAGGGGAGAAATGGGGAGAAAATTTGGAACCCAAAATTTTGTGAAAATGAATGTAAAAAGTTAAATAAATAAATTTAACTAAAAAACATGATGACAAATTTTGCAACAGTGGAACCCACAAAATGGCAGAATGAAACAAATTTCTAGCCCAAGACAACCTGGAAGGTTGATAGGAAAGGTCTTTCGCATCAATCTGAAAGAGGAGTGAAGGGTGTTATCAGAAGAATGTGAGAAAGGAGGAAGTAGAAGAGGTAGCTAGTTCTCGGTGAATAGCCTCTTTTTTTTTTGATGGTGATTAACTATGAAGGCAGGTCCTCAGATGAGAAGATGAGGTAGAGAAGTGTGGTAGAAGGTTGAAAAAAGAAGTAAAGGTTGAGAACATTCACTATGGTGAACCAATCAGGGAAAAGTAGTGGTATTGCCCTTCTAGAATGAGGGTCAAATTGAGATAACTTAGCATAAATCTTTCCTGGAAACAACTGGCTTCAGGATTTCTCTAGTTCCATTTAGTAGTCCATGAATGAGAGTCAAGAAGACAGATGATATGAGTACTCCATCATTGGGGTTTTGCAAGTCACAATAGGCAATAAGACAAGGGAATGAGATATTTACAAGTAGATGATTGTGTAGCACTCAAATGGTTCCTCAAGAGGAACTGGGAAATGAAAAGTTTTATTTAGAAGAGCAGTGATGGCCTGGGGTAATACTTCAGGATAGAGGAATTGGAGGACAGAGTGAGGATAAATCGTTGGTTTTGTAGGAGTTAGAAAGAGATGAAAAGAGTCGATCATCAGAAAAGTGAAATTAAGAATTCTTAGACACAGAAATATAACACTTGTGGGTGATAATAAGGTACATATGGTAAACCCATAGGTTGTAGCTCGGGGGAGTGGAAGTAAAAGTCACATGAGCTATATAGATTGAAGAAAAGGGAATTGAGAGTATTTGAGGGAATATCACTATGTGTACCAGAGCTCTAGATCCAGCTTGAAAGCCAACAATTTATATTCCTAGAAGGTGAGGAAGGGCCTTCCACCCAAGGCAATAAATAAGAGAAGAGGTAGGAGTTTATAGAGAAGATTGACTATGGCATAAAGCAAAGTTGTCAAATACACTGCTGAGGGCTATGTAGCCAACACTCCTAAGTGCATTCTGAACCATATTAAAATATAATTGGTAAATATTTTAAAAAATAAATAAAAATACAATAGCATATAGAAAAGATAGGACATAGTAAAGATGCAGTTTTCTAAGATAATATGTAGCCTGCAGGGATGTGTTTAGATAGGGTTTGGTATTTCCATTTGATCTTGACATCAGTGATAAAAAAGAGAACTTTGCACTGAGTGGGAATAGAACAGAATTGTTCCCTAACATTCCCAGCTTTGTGATATTAAACTATAAATGAATGAGCAAATGAAAATTAATGAATTAAAAAGTATTTATTAAGCCCCCCCTCTTTTTTTTGAAAAGTGCTATACTAAGTTCTGGGGATATAAATAGAAAGGTGGAGACAAATCCCTTGACCTCAAGAAGCAATTCTAATGAGGGAGGCTAGTCACAACCTTTATAGGTCACCATTTTGTCATTTATGTAATGAAAGGGTCAGACTGCTTAATTTCTTTTCTCTTAGCTATCACTCATTAAATGTGTACAGAAATGTACATGGATATGTGCACGTGCATTTAGGCATATGTATATGTATGTTATATTTTTTGTGTGTATATATACACACATATATACATACACATACATACATATATACACATGGGTATATGTGTGTGTATGTATATATATATCCAAAATAAGAGCAAATGACAGGAATTTTCTCAATCAAGTAAGCACATCATTATGTAATATGACATGCACTACAATGGGTTGTGGTAACTAAATAGAAGAGTGAATGACTCACTGAAGATTTGCTTTGTCCTGCCTTGATAGTTTTCCACTTCAACAAGAGATGCTCCGAGTTCTTGTCACAGGTACAAAGAATAGTATGAACCACTTTAAAGAACCTACAGACAGGCTCTAGGGTGTCTGCACCCAATTTTACTGTCATGGTTTTTTCCTCTCTCTCTTCCTATCTAAAATTCTCATAACTATTTTGATAAGTAATTTACCAAAATTCTTCTTCACAGTACAGATATGCATTATTATATTTTAACATAAGAATCAACAAATCAAAACATTGCTAAATAATATTTAATTTACCCCAAATTATATGCAAAAACAAATTTTGAAATTTGTTTTTTGGAATTTTTAATTTCAAATTCTATTCCTCTTTCCTTTTCCTCCCCTCTCCCTGAGACAGAAAGCAATCTGATATATTTGTGAAATCATGTGAAATATTTCTATATTAGTCATTTTGTGTAAGTAGGCAGAAAGAAAGAAAATGAAAGAGAAAGGAAGGAAGGAAGGAAGGAAAAGAAAGGAAAAGGAAAGAAAGAAGGAAGGGAGGGAGGCAAAAAGCATGATTCAGTCTACATTCAGACATCATCAATTTTTTCTCTCAAAGAGGATAGCATTTTTCATCATGAGTCCTTTGGGATTCTCTTGGGTCATTTTATTGCCAAGAATAGCTAAGTCATTCACAGTATTGCCCTTATTTTCTACAATGTTCTACTGGTTCTCCTAACTTCACTTCATATAAATTCTTGTGTGTATTTCCATGTTTTTTCTCAAATCATCTTTTTTTGTCATTCCTTGTAGCACAAAAATTTTCCATTGTAATCATATACCACAATTTGTTGATTCATTCCCAGATTGACGGGAATCCCCTTAATTTCCAATTCTTAGCTACCACAACAAGAATTGCTATAAGTACTTTTTGTACAAATAGATCTTTTCACTCTTTTCTTCCTATCTCTCTGAAATTGCTCAAAGAGCTTAGAACTGTAAGGGACTTTAACATTATTTGAATCAGGGTTTCTTAAACATTTTTTGTGTTATACATCTTTTCAATAATCTGATGAATCCCATGAACCCCTTCTCAGGAGAATGTTTTTACCTGTTTAAGATAAGATAAACAGGATTACAAAGGGAAGTAATCATATTGAAATGAATTTTTTTAAATTGATAAATGTCATGTTAATAGTATTGATCTATTCCCATCATTCTATAGATCATATCAATAGAAATGACTATATTAAGTTCACACAGACAAGAGGAAAGGTTCACACTCATCCAAGTCAAAATCTAGCATTCTTCTATACTATCTACCACACTGCTTTACCAGGAACACATTGTTTGGGTATCATCAACTATGGTATAGGGAATGAAATCTTTCTTTCTGACAACTTCCATACGCCAACTATTTCCCTATGTAATAATTTCCTTCCCAAGTTTGAACAGTCTCTTATACTCTAAGCTCCTTGAAGAAAGGGACCATGTCTTTCTTATTCAAGAAATTCACCAATCCTACGAGCATTTAATAAGTACTGACTCTGCAGAAAGCAGTATCCCAGGCAATGGGTATAGAAAGGAAACATGAAAAATAGCTCAAGGAAGTTACATCTTTTAACATTGAAAAGAGTAAGTGCTTAAAAAATTGATGTTGAATTAAATTCCAACTGAATCAAATCATTAGAAGAAGAGATGAAATAATGCCATGTGGCCCCAGGGAAATCAGTTTCCTTTGCAGAACTTCAAAACTCTTAGAAATCACACTCAAATTTGTTCCAGTTATGTTATTTATTCTTGTATGACTTAATAAAACTGAATAGATATCTATGGTCCTAATAAGCCTTAGTAAGGTCTCCAATGTGTTTGAATATTAGCACTAGAAAGATAGCACATTCCATAATTATTGTGTCAAGTTTATATGATTTCCTTTGTACCATGAAATAAGGTATCACCAAGTTCCACCAAATATCTCTGCTTCCTGGGGAGGTAACTCCCCCCTTTCCCTCCCTCACACATACACTATGTTTTAATGGATGAAAATATTCCTTGATGTTCTGTGGAACAGTGTGGGGTTACACAGTTTTAACATGGCTTGAAGAAATGTTTATATATAATAAAATAATCCAATCAATTCACTGTAATCCTTGATCAGTTTGGGGGTGGGGGAAGAGAGGGAAATCAGTCAAAACAATTATTTGGCATCATGCAGAATATCAACAACAACAGTTTTATTTGAACTCTTCACATTTTCCAACTGGTCATGCCAGTTCAGTGTCCTATGGAGTTCCCCTTATTGAGTCCATATGATTGGAGGTGAGTATTTAACAACGGAAAGCAGATTAATGTGAGATCTGGAATACCACAGTTCCTTCTTGAGGAAGAAAATAAAAATCAGTTCCCGGCTGCCAAAAAGAGTATTCCTTCTGTTGCTTATCTTACATCCAGAGAAAGTATTCAGTCAGGAGAAACTCTAATGAGCCCTTCAGAATCCTCCTTCAAAGATATTAAGTCTACCAGGGATCAGCTAGAAAGATGTCTGAAGTATGCATTATATACTGATTAGACCCAAAACTAGACTCTTCTCCATTTCTTAAGGTCTCCAATTGAATTCAGAAAATATTGTTTAATCTACACATACACACATACACACACACACACACAGAACACCCAAGACTTAAACAAAACCTGTTATTTTTCTTACCTCTCTAAACCTCCCACAGAAGTGAAAAAGTGATTATTTTTGTTCTTTGGCTGAGAAGAATGCTTCACATTCACAGCATTCAAACTTTCTGGTGAATGAGAAATGCTGCATTAATAAGCCTTGACCCTTTGCAAATAGCACATCATTAGATGGTTTAAATAATGCAGTTGCTGACTCCCCAGGTCTAAAACCTGTTTAATAGACAAGGCGATTAAAACTGAATGGTAATTGAGTGATTAGTAATTAGGAGGGCAAACAGTTTGTGAGCATTTTTACAAAGACAAGGAGCACAAAATAATGGTTTGTTAACCTCTACAGTGCTTCTTCCATAGAAGTGTTCAGAATCGTGAGCTTTTAATTAGCTCACAAAAATGCAAAGAAATCCATACATGTATATACCCTTTGGTTCTTATTCATTAGGTAAGAAAGCAATATGAGCCAGAACGCTTTTTAAACCAGATGAGCCCAGCCTGAGTGAAGGCTAGATTTTCTTAGGTGATGTAATGAATGGGATGAATATGTGTGTACTTATATTTTATAAGGCTTAAATACTGCTTTGCCAAATCCATGTATAAATATTATGTACATGGATATGTATATATACATCTAATCATGCATGTATATATATACATATATATGTTATATATAGATAGATAAATATGTAGTGTATATAGATATATACAATATATAGTTTTTTCATTTTGTAGACTACTTTGTTTAAAGAATTAATGCTCAAAAAATGCCTCTTTACTCAGAAATTAGACATAGTCTGTTGTTACCATATACATTTTAAAAATCTTCCTGTTTTGAAATTTAATTTACTTTTTATTTCAATTATCAACCAACACAGATATTTTAACAGCAAAGATGAACAAGAAAAAGGCTTACTTAAAAAACTATGAACTGTTATTCACAGTTTGTTTTTAAGTTAAATTTATCAAGTTGTAACAAAGTTCCTTTCTTTGTGTCTTTTTAGGCACATTTTTACTTCTGTGAATGAAAAAGAAAATTCTGACACTCTTTTTAAAGTGAATCTATCACTACCCACTCACCGTCCCCCTCCCTAGGAAAGTGAATTAATACAAGAAAAAGAAAACAACATTTAGGCCATGTTTGAGAATGTGCATCTCATTCCACAGCATTTGCTCTACTGACTTCCTTTTGGCCATCACCGTGAGTAGTGCTGATATAGAATATTAGGAAGGATAAATACATATACATACATACTACAAGTATTTATGTGTATACATGTGGTATAATGGAAAGAAAACTAGCATCAGTGTGTCAAGCAGCTCACAAGAGAATAAACTGCAAATTTTTGTGCTAATAGATTTTTCATCAAAATAATTGGAGTCATTAAAGGAATTTAACAATATCCTAAAGGCAATCTGTTCTATTCTCCAGCTTCTATCCAATTCATTGTTCATTTCTGCTGTCCCTCCTGGTTATACAAACTGATGGACAAGTTGTAGAGGTGGTCCATTCAACTTCATGTCATGATGTGTGCAATTCTTCATTCACTTGGTCTTTCCTCTTCAAGCAATTGGGCCAAAACCCTTGAATTGCACAAGATTCTGCAGTTTTCTAGATCGTGAAGCAAGTCGCAGTACAATCCTTGTCATGTTCAAGAAGGACCATTTGAAGAATCTTACCATTCCTAGGGACAATCTTTTCAACTTGGATTAAATAAAGAATCTCCTGTGCCACAGTGGCAAGAACACAAATTGCTATAAATCCATACATGATGGACATGAAAATTTATCATCAATGAAGAATTCTGAAGACAAGCAGGAGTAAAATATGTTATTAGTGAAATGTTATAGAAAGTACTGTAGGAAAGGAAGATGACTCAGTGTCTAGGGTAGAAACTAAAATCTGTGTTGTGCTATAGAAAGTAAAATACAGTCTAAGTTTGTAATCAAACAGCTACTTTCCTTAAGCAGTTGCACAAAAATGCACAGGGTAGAGGCAGATGGTAGATATCTAGACTTTCTTTCAGGTCTGAGAAACCTGAAATAAGTAGGCAGTTCTTCTCAGAGAAGCCTCAGTACTCCAGGGGACCATACATTCAGAAGCTCACTCCTATACCATGGATAGTCTACTTAGGGGATAAGTTCCTCTCAAACTCTCACTAGCTGAATTATTTTTAATTCAATTCTGGTTTACCACAATCTACCTCCTTTCTCCTAATGACCTAAGCCATCCACTGCTACAAATGGCACCCCCACTTAGGATGAACTATATTAACCTCATAACCTGGAAACTGTCTCTCCATTGGCTTCTGGTTTCATCAAGGTAGATAGGGATTGATGTAGGTGATTCTTTTCCAACCCTTCATTCTCAGAAATCACAACAAACCTTTTCCTTACTCCATTTCTGAGTTAGAGAAGAATTATTCTTTTAAACACAAGGCACTATATGGAAAGCAGTATGGAGGTACCTTAATGATAGTTAAAATGTAACAGTGATCAAAGAGTTAAAATGGGTCTACTTTAGTTGCTGACTAGTAGCAGGCCCAAGTTTGACACCCTTTTATGTCATTACCATATTCTGGAGTCCCATTAGATTGTCTGTTCCTTTGGTCATTTTGCCTTCTTGATTGACAAATTCTGAATCATTTCAGCAGAGCCTGCCACTCATAGTGACACTTTCTGGGGTAAACTAGAATCTGTTCCTTTCTCACAAAATAAAACACCCAGCATCTTAGTACAGGATGAAAAAGCTGTTCAATCTGAACATCTATGCAAAGATAAATAGTAAATATGTGTGTAAGTGGATCTGCTTGGAGTTAGAGGTTTCATCAGGTCTGAGAAGCCTTGGAGGTAAAGGATGTGTAACTCCTATAAGTTACTCAGAGAGGCTTCTCCCTTCAAGATGGCTACTCACCAGGAGGTCCAGGTCTAAGTTCCATTTAATCCACTTTAAGGGAAAAAATCCTCCTCACATCCTACCATTGAGCTCTTATCTCAATTCTAGCCTATCTATAGTTAATCATGTAGTGAAGGCAAAGGATAACAGATAAAAGGCTAGAATGCTACAATAATATTCCCCTGTTGTTGGAGAAAGAGAAGAAGACTTCCCACATGTTCCTTGGACTTCCTATGCAAACTTGTAGGAAAATATGGAAAAGAGTATGCTGGATGGAGTGGTACAGATGGTCTGTGATTTGTGCTTTGGGAAGGAATATCTTAATTGATGAGACCATAGAGTTATTTGAGTGTGTCTATGTGTATACATACACACATACACTTTCACCCACCCACATATGTGTATGTGTGTATATGGTAATTTTCTCTTACTCTCTCTCTCTTTTCTCCTTTCCTCCATTTTCTTACGTCTAAATCTTTCTCTATCTATGTCTATATCTATACTCAGGAAGAAGCAAGAAGAGAGTTCTGGGCTTGAAGTCAGGGAGACCTGAGTTCAAATTTGGTCCTAAGACCAATTAGCTGTGTGACTCTACACAGGTCACTTAAACTTTGTTTCCTTAATCCATTGGAGAAAGAAATGGCAAACCATTGTGGTATCTTTGCTAAGAAAACCCTATTGATAATACGGTCCTTGGAATCATGAAGAGGCCAACATGACTGAATGACTGAGCAACAACAAACTGTATCTATGTCTATATTTATACCCATATTTATCTCTCTCCCTCTCTCTCTCTCTCTCTCTCCATATCTATGTGTGTGTGTGTGTGTGTATATACCTATATGTGTGTGTATTTGTGTATGTTTTTGTATGTGTATCCATGTCTATATCTATATTTATATTTATCTGGATCTATACCCATGTCTGTATCCATCTATATATATGTATAAATATTTATGTCTAAAATAGATCCATTTCCATGAGTAATTTGTGTGACTTGTCCTAGAGAATCTCAGAATTGAAGATACATCACAGATCATTTAATTCAACCTACACATAAATAGAAATTTTTACATCATCCCATGTTTGTCCTTCATTTTTCAAGAGGATCAATGACATCATCAGGGATGTCTTGATTTGTATGTGAATTGGATATAAGTAAGGTAGAGTTTAGAGAAGTTATCAACCTTGCTCTCTCCCAGCATCATCAATTTCCATCAGGAAGACAAAATTCAAGATGACTAGTGATGGCCTAGGATGTAATGGATCAACTTTGGTGTGTTCAATGTCTGAAGAAGCTCTAAGTGCTCCACAGCACCTACTTCAGATGCCTTCACAGGTATACTGGAATAAATTGTTCTGATCACCCATTCCACTGGGGGAAGTCTTTATTCACATGCCTAGGGCAGACATCTCCCTAAATTACCAACAGGTATGAGACCTGTCAATTAATCTCAACTTGGTTTAGTCCATTTGCCAAGATAATTTTATTGCGTGGCTATTGCTTGCTACAACATATTGGAGTCACAGGTGAGAGCTGAGTGAAAGATAGACACTAAAGTGAATGAGGAGCCCTAAAAAGGACTCCACAAAGTGAGGAAAGCAGAACTAGGGGCACATGTTGCACAGTTACAGTCACATTATGCGATGGTTAACTTTGCTAGACTTGGTTCTTCTCAGCAATGCAAGGTTCTAAGACAACTCCAAAAAGCTCATGATGGAAAATGCTATCCACACCCAGAGAAAAAGTTATGGAGTATGAACATAGATCAAAGCATGCTATTTGCTCTTTCTTGCTTTTTTGTTTTGTTTTATTTCTTCTTTCTTGTAGTTCATTTCATTGGTTATAATTCTTCTTTACAACATCACTAATGTGAAAATATGTTTAATATGAATGTATATGTATATCAGATCACATGCTATCTTTGGGTAGGGGAAGGGAGTGAGGGGGAGAAAATTTAAAACTCAAAAGCCTGTGGAACTGAATGTTCTAAACCAAGAAACTAACTAATTAAAAATAAAACACTGAAATAAAAGGCAGAAAGGAAAGGAAAGGAAAGGAAAGGAAAGGAAAGGAAAGGAAAGGAAAGGAAAAGAAAGGAAAGGAAAAGAAAGGAAAGGAAAGAAAGGGAAAGTACAAGGGGAAAGGGAAAGGGAAGGGAAGGGCTCAGCAAGCATTCTTGAAGACCTCCCATGAGAAAGAACTCACCTCCTCCTGAAGCACTTGCTTATTGGTTATCCACGTTAGTTTTCCCTTCCATCAGGCTAAACATTACCACTTCCTTTAATCAACTTTCAAATAACAGAAATTCCATGCCCTTCCCATCTATAATTCTGCTCTGAACAATTTTCAAATCATCATTGAACTTTCTTTTCTGTGATACTCAGAACTAGCCACAATATTGCTGATTCAGATTCCAGAACAGAGTAGAGTGGAACTATCACCTCTTATTCTAGACGGAAGTCAGAGAATATCTAGTATAAACTAGACATGGCCAAAAACCTTTTTGACATCACTAAGATGATTAACCTTTGTTTGAAAATCTCTAGTTGGAAGACAGTGGGTATCCCCAAAGAGTCTCCATTTCACATTTGGAAAGCTTTAAATGCCATATAGCTCTCCAAGATGATAAATTGCAGAACAGTGGACAATATGCTTTGGGAGTTTGACTTTATTTAAGTTTTTGGACCTCAGTTTTCCCATATTTATCTGCAGTCCACATTTAAATACTTGGACTGAATAGTCTTTTAGGTCCCTTCTACCCCTAACTCTATGAAGCTGTGATCATCCCTTCATGTTTATTACACTGATGAAATCACAGACTACTTTCTATTCCCCTGAACGTTCCTCTCCCCCCCAAAAAATCCTTAATATATTTTCCCCTTGCATTATGCATAAATTTATTTATTTTTTTGTGATTTCCACTCATTGTTCCTAGTTCTGGGGTCTGGGGTCAAGCAGCACGTGTGAAATCACTTTATGTTTCCAATCCTTCAACCTAAAGGAAGCTCTTATGACCCTTCTCAGTCTTTTCTAAATATCCTGGAAGGTAGACTCTTTGGCAATTCAGTTCTTTGACATGCTATTGTTCCCTTCTAACTTCCCTCTGAAGAATGAGGTCGTTAGTTTCTACCCTTCACTTGTGGAGAACTGCTCTATTATATAGTCTTTTTCCATTTTATGTTAATAATCTGAGCTTTGAAAGTTTCAGTAAGCTACTGGTAGTTTGGTGTCAATTGAGGTTAAGCTGAAACACACCTTGAAAGCAGCTCGATTGTGATGCTGATCCAATTGAAACTAACACCTCTGGTGGGTTCAACATATGTAAAAGAGATGGAGCTCTCTAGGCAAGCTTCACTTTTTCCTTCCTTCTACCTTAAGCCTTAGGGAGCTGAATAGAGAAACTTTAAAGCTCAAATTAAAGGACTTTGTTCTCATTCAATCTGGAGGTGGGAAATTGGGGATTGCTTAGCTGAGGAAAC
Organism: Potorous gilbertii; assembly: GCA_028658325.1. NCBI lineage: Eukaryota > Metazoa > Chordata > Mammalia > Diprotodontia > Potoroidae > Potorous > Potorous gilbertii. The sequence continues at coordinate 2,433 of JAQQSK010007536.1, read as the reverse complement.
CTTCAAAAGATTAATAACTGAATGTATTCTTAGGGTGATTTTTTTTCCAGTGGATGAGACACACAACGGAACCAACTAATCTCATCATTAACCAGGATGGCAATAATTTTGATATAAAAATAGGCCTCCATAGGAATGCAGCATGAGCCAATAACAAGCAACAGTAGTTTCTTTGTGATAAATTGACACTAAAACCAAATCCTGGCAATCTCTTATATTATTTAGAGGAGCAATGATCAGAGACAGAAAGAGCTAACAGCCTCGTATATTCTCCACTGATGCAGAGATATTGTCAGTAATAGGGAATGTGGTTACTACCTAGGAGAGCTAGAGAAAAGTTTTAAGCCCCACATTTATAAATCTCAGGTAAAAGTTGGGGTTTAAGTATAAAAACAACAGCACAGAACAATTCTTCAATAACCTACAAACTCTCAAGGTTGCTTTAAAGTAGCCTTATAAATAGAGCCTCCCATATCCTTTTTGAGCAAGTAAGAATTTAAGTTAGGAAAGGGGGAAAAAATAATGGATATTTTCATTTGTCTGATGGAACAATAAGAATATATAGAGGGTTGGATGGAGTTGGCTCATTGCAGAGGGGGTATCTAGTTTCTGACTCCTCATTCATTTTGTAAGTTGTTGTCAAATTAAAGGTACCTAAAACACTACTTTCAAATTGTCATTTCTTTCATCAAAAATATTGACTGACTACTCATTGTCAATAAGATGAAGTTCAGTTTCCTTGGCTTGAGAGTCTAGACCTTCCCCAATCTAACCATTTCTAAACAGTTCCCATGTATATTAAAGTGTTTATATCAACATTCTGTGTATGTACGTGAGCACGTGCATGTGTGTGTTAGCCAAAAAATTAGAAGCAAAGCCCAATTACTGGATTATGGCTGAACAAATTGTGGTGTATGAATACAGTTGTATAAGATTGTGGTACAAGATATTGCAAAAATATGAAATGCAGAGATGTATGTATTATGAAACATGAATTTATACATGTACAGAACCAGAAAAAATATAATCAATGACTATAATAACATAAGTGAAAAGAATAAAATGCCATGGAAAAAATGTAGCTATAATTACTAATTTTAGCTAACTATGGAGAAGAAATGAGAAAATATGCTACCTTTATTTTATTGAAGAGGTGGGAGGACTGAAGGCCATGCTACATGTTTGTAGTCTTGTGTTGGTTGGTTTTGCTCAAATATTTTTCCTTTGTTATAGAAGCCAAGGTTTAAGCATTTGAGTATTTTCTTTCTAAGTGCATTTCATTCTAATATTCAGATTGAAACTCCAACCTCATGATTAGAGTATCTGGAGGGGACTCAGAGTTGTAGCTCTCTGTGCTGGACCTTGATTAATAATGTCCAGAAGGATTCAGAAAAGGTTATTACCAATTTTAGACCCACAGGATCCACTATATACTCCAAGAAATTAATAAATTTTCTTAGAAATATGCTATACCATTATCACCAAATACCTTAATTTTCCAAAAATGAGAATCTCTTGAGAGTATGGCTATGTAGAATGGGCTATAAAACAGGCCTGGACGGAGGTAGAAGCCCAGAGTTTACGAATAGCAGAGGGAAAAGAGAAGAAGAGGTTAATGATGAGAGTTACGTGGTACCATTCATCTAGGAATGTGCTGGAGCTAGCCTGTGAGTTCCTATTGTTGAGTTTTCACTATGAGCATTTATACCTGGGAAACTGGTAAACACTACATATCAGGGCCTGATTTATTGTTTTGTTGACTGTCTAGACTTAAAAAAGGGATGAAGAAAATGTTATGGGGGCGGAGCCAAGTTGGCGGAGTAGAAAGACTCACATTTGCTAGTTCTGAATCCACAGGCCATAGATTTCGTGTAAAAAGAACTCCTGACAGATTCTGGAACAGTGGAAGCCGTGCAGCAACACAGTGAAGGAGATTTCTGCTGCAGAGAGCCCTGAAAAACCAACCGCAAAGGTACCCCGGACAGGAGCGGAGCCCTGTCCTGTGGAGCGCTCCCTTCCCCTGGCCCCGGCCAAGGAGCTCTGCCTGGCCACGCGACACTGAGAGGAGCCAGCAGACCCAAGCAGGCTTCAGAGACTTGAATCTTTGGGCGGCCACGAAGGTCCCTCCACCCACAGACGCACAGGTCAGTGAGAGAGACGGGCTGAGAGGGGAGCCGGGTATCTCCGGGACTCGGACCCCCTCGGGAGGCAAAATAGATCCATGAGAGACAATTTAAAAATTATGGGACTACCTGAAAGCCATGATCAAAAAAAGAACCTAGACATCATCCTTCATGAAATTATCAAGGAAAACTATCCTGATATTCTAGAACCAGAGGTCAAAATAAGTATTCAAGGAGTCTATTGATCACCGCCTGAAAGAGATCCAAAAAGAGAAACTCCTAGGAACATTGTGGCCAAATTCCAGAGTTC
>JAQQSK010007535.1:0-13940 GCA_028658325.1 Potorous gilbertii | reverse complement strand
TTCTAGTGGGGTTGGGGGAGGGGGGGTTTACTGTCAGCCACTCAATTCACCTACAATCTGTGAGCCTAGAGCTCCAGAAACAGTCACTGCTTCTGCTGCTGTTGTGACTGCCTTGGGATCCTCTACCCACTCTGCCATCTTGGGTCTGGTCAGACCACTCTACTCTCTCACACAGATCTGACAGGTTTGTTCCACTGACTTTCCAAGTTGTCCTTGATGTTTTGGGATTGTGAAGTTTGGAAACCACCACAGGTGCCAGAGATCAGTTGGTGCCCCCTCCCCCTAGATCTGCTCGGGTCTCATCTGTGCCAGCACAGCCCATACTGGCCTGTGCTCTGTTCTCAGTTTGGTGTAATAGATGCTTCCTGTTGACCTTCCAGGCTGTCCTGGACTGGAGATTTGCTTTACTCCATTATTGTGTGGGCTCTGCAGCTTCAGAATTTGTTTAGAGTCACTTTTTACAAGTATTTGGCTGGGCTTGGGAGGACAGCTTTAGCCAGTCTCTGCTTCTACTCCACCATCTTGGCTCTAATTCCCCCTGCTTCCCTCCAGGTTTTGTTTAACTGTTTTGGAGGAATATACATTTTCAGAGGGATTTGCTTCGGTGTTTGTTTGTTGAGAAGTCTTTATTTTTACCCAAGTAAAATGCACCTATAACTTCAAAAGGACACACAAAATAATAGTCCATATTTCTACAATGCTTTAAAGTTTACCTCCGAGTTAAGTCATCCAAGTATAATTATACTCATTTCACAGGTGAGAAAACTGGAGGACAGGGAGGTAAAATGGTTTGCCCAACCCATATAGCTGGTAAATATCAGCATTTGAATGCAGGTTCCAAGGATCCTTGCCCCATGCTCTTCCCACTATGTATGGTGTTTCTGTGATGCATATGGGATATATTTGAGGGAAGCATGGATTACATTTTTATTGCTTCTATGTTGGTCGGAAATAGACTTTAAGAATAGTCCCAATGTAAGTTTCTATGAGAATTTTATAGTATCTGAGATCAATCTGGTTGCCTTATTACACTTCATTTGATACATGTTTGAGCTCTGATTTTTTCACCTACTGCTAGGCTTGTGACTTAAGTGAGTCTCTTAAGAAGGAGCAAAGATGGAAGAGCACACTTTGTTTCATTTTGTTGGAAATGTACTGAATTCAAGAAGTTAAAAAAAGTTAAAAACACATATATTATAACAATGAAAGTCAAGCAGTATTATTTAACATGCATTAAACAATTTATTGAAAAGCAAGCTTGCTGGGCACTGCAGAAATCATTTGCAAAGTACCGAAGGGGAGCAAAGGGGAGACAGAGAGATTAGACAGACAGACAGACATTTCATTCTGCAAAAAAGGCCTTTTTAAAGCTGTGTTAAGAGGAACAAGCAGTGTACATAACAATAATTCAGTCTCCAAACTGTTTTTGCTGCGGCTGTTTCCTGGCGATCTTTGGGTGCTTTTGTGCTTTCAGCTTTTATGGACTCTAGTGGAACCCCACTTTGGCAGTGTACTTCAATCATCTCCTCGAAATTTTGAGATTGGGGTGGCTCTCCAGGCTTACATATCAGGCTACCCAGACAAACAAGAATCCAGACCTACATAGTACAATTACTGTAATTTTTGTTTGTCATTTTCAGAATAGCAATGACCCACCACTTGATTCTCCCCAAGAGAAGATTGAGTTGGGAGTAGAATATTATCTAGCAGATGAACCTTCTGTTACTGGATCACTCATGAACTCTTTGGGACTGGGTAAAACCGCAGGGCTTAGAGAGGCCAGAGTAGCAGGTTGCAGCCCAGATAACTTGGCAGTGAAGATCCCTGTACTTCAGCCACAGGGCATGTTTCTGGACTCTGATAATCTTGTCTGGAACACATCTGCTGCTGTTTGTAAGAGGAAACTGCGTAAAAGTATAGATGGTTCCATGGCAATCTACCATGACTACAGAGAAAAAAAATGTTGATACACATGCATGACTGAAGGTCATTTGAACACAAGATCATAGATTTTTGAGATGGAAGGAGCCTTAAAAGACATCTAGTCAAACTTCCTTGTTTTACAGATGAGAAACTAGCGTCCAGGGAGGTTAAGGTTAAAGATTTGCCTGTGGTTTGAAACCAGATATTCTGACTCCAAATTCACCATTCTTTTTATTTCTTTTGGAAATATTGTTTAGCCAGACCATGGCTTCTTAAATTTTTTCCTCTTGTGACCCTTTTGGCATTTTGGCAGCCTTAGCTCGCATTATGTGACCTGAGGACCTGCTCAGTGCAAAGTGTGTATGCTTTGTGTTTAGAACCAAGGCTGCAAGGAAGTTGCATGATGCAACACAAGGCAAATGCTGAAGGAAACAGCTCACATTCATTGCGTATTTGATTTTTAATCAATTTTTGGTTGTTGAGCTTTCAGAAAACTTTTACTATTGCCAAATTTTTTTACAACCCCACATGGGGTCGTGACCACCAGTGCTGGCTAGACTCCTTCCTTAGATGCTTAGGAGAGCAAAGGATACCTTTCTGAGTAAGTCTTGTATTTTCTGATACAACCAGAATAAATTTTAAAAAGGTTTATTAGGATATTGTGGAAATAGGATTCCTTTTAGAGTCAAAATTTTAATTACAATTCCTTAATTTACTATCAGTGGGATCTAGGGCAGTTACTTGGCCCTCAGTTTCTTCCTTTTGTAAAATATGAAGAAAAAAACCTTTTCATTATCAATGTCAGAGGATTGGTATTTTTTAATTTTCTTTTGTTTTTGATGAGGAAAGCACTTTTTAAAACAGCAAGACATTTTGTAAATAGAAATAATGACATGCCTCTGTTCAATAGTCAACAGCTTGTTTGTAAATTGTATTTGGAGTCTAGCCTGGGCTAGGAGTGTGTTATACTCTTTTAGGACTGTGTTTACAACTAGCACTTTATCTGTGCTGTGATGGATACACCATCCCTTTTGGGTTTGTAGGAAGATGTAGTGACCAGTGTTAAAATTCTTAAAATTTATGTTCAAATGGTAATATTTTGTGAGCAAGAGAAGAATGACACACATGAGCAATTTAACATTATAATCAAATTAAACTTACAACAGAAATGATCTGACACATTAATGATAGGTATAATAGTAACCCTACACATGACACAGCCATAAATGGGAAAAACTGAAATTAGCGTTATATTTAAGTAGCCAAACATATTCTCCCATCAATGTTGATCATCTTCTCTGATTCCATATACAATTGAGTAACAGGCATATTGATACTGACTACTGACACTGATAGAATGATAACACCTACATCTACTTGTATTACCTATCCCTAATACTCTGCCTTTCTCCAAAGTGCATAGCACCCTACATATGCCCCTTTCCATACAGGATCCCTATCTCCCATTCTCCTTTCATCTCTCCAACCAGAAAAATCCTTGAGTAGTGAGTGCATCTAGAAATAGGAACAGGGAGACCTGTCTTTTCATTGACATAGGGAAGTTACAAAAGCAACTGCAACAACCAGGATGGAACTATATTATATCAGAAGCTTGTTATCTTTTACGGACTGACAGATGACAAATCTCCATATTAAAAATTCAAAACTCCACATGTTCCAGAGTACTCAACTAACAAATTGTACCAGAATCAGACTATTAACCCAATCTGAACTGTTTACCACAATTACTCCTATATGACACTGACCCTTAAAAACCAAAGAATAACATTTTTTTCAAATCAAATCAATAAACATTTTTAAACATCTAATAAGTGCCAGGTACTGTTCTGCTACCATTCCAAATACTTAAAGTACATGGAGCAAAAAGCCCGCAAACTTAGCAGAAGAAATCAAATCATGTAGTAACAGCATTAGGTACATATCCTGTCTCCTATTGACGTTTTACTAACGATGCTTTCACTGAGCCTATAGAAATTGGGTTTACATTATCATCCTGTGATTCACCTACATTTTCTTCTCTCTTTCATGTAAATACGTTATGATATTTGTTCAACTGAAAAATAGAATATGTTTATTTGAGCTTAAGTAATTGGACCTTGACATGCTTAAAGAAAAGTACCCAACTGAATTCACTGTGGAACATGACAAAACTATGAATGGATGCTGACTTTCTGCACTCTCAGTGATTGCTTTCAAGCAGAGGCAATTTATTCCCACTGTCCTTTAAAGTATTATTGCCCTGACCTTCAGTCACATTGGCAAATGAGTTGATGTAGCATCAGTTGATGTAGTATTAGGCAATCCTAATATGACTAGGCATTAAAACCTAAATGATAGCTCTTTAAGGGCAGGTCACTTAATATCTTGACTATTGAACAGTCAATCCAGAATAGGTATTGGTAGATAGAGAGCCCATCGATAAGTGTCCACTCTCTTCACCTAGTGATGGATAACACTGCAGCTTGGTTTAATTCACCTTAATTTGTAATTCAATTGGTTACACAATTTCCCCAAAAGCGTTAATCAATTTTCGGTCAAAGTCTACTGAAGCCTCACCCTGGTTCTCTCTCCAGAATCCCAAAACACCATTTATTTTGGAAATAAAACTCACCTTTTGATAAATGTAGGTCTATCTTTGGCAGATTTCAGTTGTAGATTTGTTGGTTTAATAATATACAAATATGCTTAAATGACAATGTGCAAGTAAACATTTCTATGTCTGTTGAAGAAACTGATTCAGACAGAACAGTGAGGCTAGCTCTAGATAAATCACTCTTACTGACAATTTGCCATTGTTTGAGTTTTTGATTTTTACCCGGAGTTATGAAGATATCAACTTTTCTCTTATGAAATTCTCTGTCCCATAACACTATTTACATAATTTAATAACTACTAGATCCAAACTGGTAAGATAGAAAGCATTTTCCTTAGGCTGTGGTTATGTCCAGTGCTATCCTGAAGCAAAGAAGTGAAGTAATTAATGTTGGGATGGGACCAGAACTTTGCTGGTTATATATGAATTTCCAATAGGAAATATATGAAAGGTGATTGATAAGTAATTTTAAAGACACCTAAAGAAGGTTTATAGTACATTAAAGAGATAATTAGTATTTATTGATTACCTAGAGACTTCACTTTAACAAGGAATTCAACTCTCTTGCTGCTAATTTATGGATAACTAAATGACTCAGGGCTAAGTGGGACAAGGGGGAGAAGGTAGAAGAAACAATGGAGACCTGAGCCACAACTAGAGGAAGGTAACTGGTCTGTGGAATTTAGAAGGAGCTAATAATGCCATTGGGGGATGGAATTGAAACCCTCTCCTCCCCCACAGTTACACATCCAGTCTTACCCTATCTATGCCCAGAGTGACCAGTCCTTCAGTAACATGGAAACTTTCCCAGATTGTGTCATCTAACTCTGGTGATCACACCCTTGCTTCCCCTCACCCAAAATTCCTCCAGGTGCCATATTTATTAGTCATACTCCTGATGAGGTGGTGGTGTTTAATGTATGCCTGCAGGTGCTGTCTAATATTATCAGACACTTGCAAGCATCAGCAGAATTACGCCAGTCTTAGATTCCATGCCAAATAAAACCAAATCAAGATTCTCCATCAGGTACGTGTTGGACTAGACAATCTCTAAGCTCCTTTCTAATTTTGAGATTCTGTGTTACAGAATTCCTATGTTTCCTGATCAGAGAATGAGGAGGGGGGGAAACTAACACTCCCTCAAACCCCTTTCCAATAGTCTCCTCCTTTTTCACAAGCTTCATCCTAGGGGACCAACACCTCTGCTTGCCCAGGGCTAAGTGTCAGCAGTATCCTAGCCAGCTCTTTCTTCCTGAAGAGCATAATTTATACTCTGAACCTTTCCTGACCTCCTTGCTACTAATCAAAGTTTACCTATCCAATTTTCCAATCCCTTAGGGTTTTGATAGATAACAGTTGCCAATCTATACAATTTGAGCAACGGGATTATTGAGTAATCACTGTTGAGAATATATTTCATTGTTTAGTCATGTCCAACTCTTTAAGACTCCCTTTGGGGTTTTCTTGGCAAAGATACTGGAGTTCTTTGCCTTTTCCTTCTGCAGCTCATTTTACAGATGAGGAAACTGAGTCACACCGGGTTAAATCACTTGCTTAGGGTCACACAGCTAGCAAATGTCAGTCCAGAATTGAACTTGGGAAGATGAGTCTTCCTGACTCAAGACCTGGTGCTCTATCCCCTGGGCCACCTAGCACAAAATTCTGCAGAAACTGGGATTTGAATCTTGCCTCTGAAATTTACCAGCTATGTGAGCATGGACCAATTACTTAACCGTTTGTAGCCTTAGTTTCTTCAGCTATAAAATGGACATAATCATATTTGCTCTGTCTGCCCTGACGGATGGTCAAGAAAGTGCTTTATAAATCTTCCGGTGTTATATAAATGAATTATTTTACTTTTGATTCCTATCATTCAATTCCTTCTCTTTCCTGGTAAGAATTTTACTCATTATAAGTGGCGATTACCGTTTTGGAGAGCGGACCCTTTGGTGCCCCACAAATTATAATAAATAGGTACTGCCTATTATAGTGAAAGGCATGGATGACCACCTTTCCTGGGTAGTTTTTAAATTTTTTAGGCGCTGCTTTATTTTGACTGTTATGAGCAACTCACAGTTCAAGGCAATTTCCATCTTTAGAAGTGAGGTTAAATGATGGAGTAAGTTAACTTTATTATTTGTTAGTATAGACAGTACTCGCTTTGTGTAAGTAGACCATTCTGCAGAGTGACTTTTATGGAATGTGAATTTGCCCCGGTGTATTTTGTGAGCTTTTTCGTTCACGTAGCTTGGAGATTACAAATATTAGGCGTGGAGACATCTATTTAAAAATGTTCTTAAGTTTTTAATGGATCAGTGCTATCTTCAGGAAATTGTGGGTAAAAAGTCTAGTCCTTGATCATGGTTTGGCTCAAGTATGGAATATTGATTGTGTTCTTAAGAATATTTTGAGGACTATATTTGTCGCAGGGGGATACATCTGTTAGTCTATGAAAGCCAGTGAACTTTGGATAGATAATATTGGCCACCAGGCTACATTTTGTTAGGTGCTGAACTCCGGCAGCCTGCCGTGATGTGTTACGGTTTCTTCTTGAATATTCATTCTTGAATAATCCTCATTGATTGCTATGTCTGGGCTAATTATAGTGCTTAGAATATTATTATTATATAGCATTATATATTATTATATATATTATATATATAGAAGCTACTGCTTCTACCTATCATACTATTATGAGGACTACTGTCACTATTTTTGCCTGTCTGCTAAAACTGCAAGTGCAATTCTTATTTTTGGAGACCTTCTTTCTAAGTAGGAGACATTTTTGTGTTTAATTTGGTTTGTTACAATCCTTGTTGGTTGTATACTGAGTTAAAAGGTTTATTTCAAGCACAACTCTTTTGGCTTCACAAGTTTGCATGCTAAAGTCATGAAATAGCTTTTTACTTTCTTGGAATGTCTGCCCATTGTTTATAGAGACTTGTCTTGTGACCCTTATATGGATGGTGATGCTTGTTTCATCATGCACTGGTCTGGAAGATGGCCAAAATCACTATGAGACTTAAAGATGTTGTTCCTCATTTGGAAGTACCCAGTGAAGGACCCTTGGTAGCATACATATTCCCAGCACTCACCATTCATCTACCTGGCCCCTATAATTACCATAACGTCTATAATAACTCATATCCCTTAATAAATTTCACCAGAATATGTGAGTTTTGCTTTCCTCTTTTACTGGTTTTGGGGTAGTGCTTGCTACATTAACTATTCATTTAGAGAGCTTTTGCTACTAAATGTTGGGGAGTGAAGCGGAAAGCTTGATCACTTCAAATAACCCTTAACATTAGTCTCATGAGCCTAGAGCCCTATCCTATGATTGCAGTGGATAAACAGTCACTTTAATGAAATAAGTGAACTATATTCCACCAAGAAAATCAGATATTTAGAAATTACTTCGTTAAATTGATCAGTTGGCCAGCTCGACTTAATAGCTCAGTCTACAACATAAACCCTAAGGCACGTATTATTTAATTTGTCTAACTACATTGAGTAGAGCAAGTGGAAAATTTTTATTTCTCTTATCATTTTTGCTTTATAGACAGAAACAACAAGGGACAATGTTATGAGCTAACCACAAATGAAGATGTTCTCATTTGATGGGAGGTAAAGAGCAGGCAGGGATGCCACAGACCATCTAATTCAACTCCCTTATTCTACAGATGAAGAAACTGAGGCCACGGGAGGTTAAGTAACTCACTAAATAAATATGCCAATACTTGCCCTTTCTAATCAAGTGGAATTTTGAACATAGGAAGCAGGTAAAACAGGATACTGTCTCACCTTAGAAAAACGGAAACCTCCGACTTGGTGAATTTTCAAGGTGGAATGAATACATTGGGTATTAAATGTCAGGACCTATGGGTTACTTCTGGAATCATATGCTAGTTGTATGTAAAGATTCCAATAAAAGGGAAAAATAACAAAGGCTAACGCCTGATGATGTGGTAACAAAATCCTTGGACTTGGAGTCAGGAAACATTTTATCTCAGACCCTTCCTACCTCTGTTCAAACTTTATCCCAGACTTTCATTAGCTTTGTGGCCCTGGGCAAAGCATTGAGTCTCTCCAAAGCTCAGTGTTTTCATCCATTAAATGAGGATAGTGATAGGGCTTACCAGATAGGATGATTATAAAGAGCAAATTAGATAACCTACGTATCATTAAATAAAAAAATTAAATAACGTACGTTATTATTGTTGAGACCTGTAGGTCCTAAGTCGGGACTAGAGTGATAGAGAAACAACAGAGAAGAAATCTCAGAGATGAGAAAGTGCTAACAAGTTTTTGGAGCTTTATAAAACTCTCAATTTCATTCAACAAGCATTTATGAAACATGTACTGTGGCAAAGCAATCTACCTTAACAGGCAGCATATAATAGGTTCTGATCAGTATTTTAATAATTTACTCATCAAAAGATTCTAAGTGAATGGGACTGGGAGATGGGGAGACTGAAGATTTATTTTACAAAAATGTGTTTGAAATTCCCATTCCCCAAAATGAGAGAGATCTATAGTTGTGCCCTGTGACCATTCATTGTGGACTGCACTGAATGGCGCTATCTACAGTGGCCTTGCTCCAAACAATCAGGTTACTCTTCTCACCATACAATTAGCATATACAATAATATTTCAAGGAATGCAAAAATCTCATGAAGGGCCTTTTTATGAAATAACCAGCTGCAAAATGGAGGAATAACTATCCTGACTATGTTTGGGAAACAGTTCTAATCGCTCCGAGTATTCAGAAAGTACACAGGGAACTCATTTAGAACAACCCTGAATATACCATGAAAAACCAGCCCTAAGCTAATTCTTCTGATAGTACTCTTGGCTAGCTCTTGGGAGAGCTAACACTATGCAGCTGTAAAAACACAACAAAAACACCCTTGAAATAAGTTAGGTGCATACATGAAGAGCACAGCTGGCTTACTCCCCTGGATCATCCGCTGATGTTTTTCTGGTTTTGGATGAGATTTTGCAAAGGGGAAAAGACTATGTCTATCCCAGCAGAAAAGCCAGAATCACACTGGGCCCCCCTTCATGACCATTTCTCTCCTGCCTTTGGCATCTCTAGACAGTTCTCCATAGGGGTCACTGTTGGGAGCATCCCAGCATGGGCACAATGAAGGATGGCTAGGGCACTGATCTGCTCGCTCATAACAGGTAGTCTGAATGATTTGGGAAGAATCAACAGGAGGGACTCATTGGTTCTGAATTTTCTGCATGGTAGTTTGGCTTGGTACCGCCTCTCTGGGCATGCTTTCAGAGGATAGTACAGGCAAACGATCTCTTTAAATAACAGAGTTATTTTGCACGGTAAAGAGGGAGTGTGATATGGTGAATTTGGAGCCAGAAGTCGTTTCCTAGATGTTCTATTCCAGTTACAGAAGCACTGTATTTTAGAGATATAATGGACCCCAGAAGTCATTGTAGTCAATCCAATGCACAATGGAATCCCTACTCTAGCATACTCAGCAAGTGGTCATCTACCCTCCTCACTTGGGAACCTTCAATGAGGGGCAGTCTCCTGAGACAACTCATTCCACATTTGGACAGCGCTCAATGTCAGAAGATTTTTCTGACGTGAAGACTAAATTCACTTCTTTCCCACCATCACCCAATGCTTTTAGTTTTTCCCTCTGGGATCAAACAGAATAATAAGACTCATTCTTTCACATGACAGACCTTAATGCCCTTAAAGGCAACTATTCTGTTATTTCTTCAGTTTTCCTTTTGTTCTAGCTGAACACTCTTAGTTCCTTCAACCTCTCTCTTTATGTAACAGAATCAAAGACCTTTGTTATTGTGCTATGTGGTGCAGTAGCCTGAGCACTGGGCACTGGAGTCCAGATATGTTCACAGACACTAGTCATGTGACTCTGGTCAAGTCACTTAATCCTCAGTTTCCTCATGTGTAAAATGAGCTGGAGAAGGAAACAGTAAACCCCTCCAGCATCTTTGCAAAGAAAACCCCAGATGCAGTCACAAAGATTTGGACCCAACTAAACAAAAACGGTATCCTGTTTGCTCTCTTTTGGAAACTCTTCAATTTATAAGTACTACTGGCACCCAGAACCGAACCTAATTCTCCAAATATGATCTGGCCAGAACATACTGCCCTGTTCCTAGAAATTATGCCTCCTTAAATATAGTCTGATATTGCATTGACTTTTTTTGACTGACACATCACACTACCGACATATTGAGCTTGTAGTGCACCATGACCCCTTACATTTTCTCCAGACAAATTTTGCTCTATCCTTGTCACTCCATTTAATACCTGGGAAGGTGAATTTATTTGAACTCAAATGTATGATGTTTCAATTCTCCTTATTAATTGGGATCTTCTGCAATTTAATCTAGTAACTTTTGAGAAGTTTTGTTAGCTTGCCCCCTTATCTTTGTATTATCTGCAGATCTTACAGGCATGTCATCTAAATCATTGACAGAAACATTTCACAGCCAGCCTAGCAAATGAGATAATGCATTTTGCACATAATAGGTATTTAAAGCATGTTTTTTGAATGTATCTGAATAATATATAAAAATGCCTTTTTATCTGTTGTTTTTCAGTATTTTCAGTCCTATCTCAATCATATTTGACTCTTGTGACCCTTTTTGGAGATTTTCTTGGCAAAGATACTGGAGTGGTTTGTCATTTCTTTCTGTAGCTCATTTTACAGATGAGGAAACTGAGTCAAACAGCATTAAGTAACTTACCCAGGGTCACACAACTTCTATCTGAAGTTAGATTTGAACTCAGGTCTTCCTGACTCTAGGTCCTTTGCTCTTTCCATTAGTCACCTACTGGCCCTTCTTGTATCTACAAAGTATGAGGTGAAAAAATGGGAATTGTATATAAAATAAAAATTTATTTTATCTAGGTCACCAAATTATAGAGAGGTTTGCTGATAGTATTTTCAGTACTTTTGCTATGTAGAAACAACTGAATTTAGTACCTAGGTAAGAAGGATAATTATTTAAATTAAAAGTTACTAAATGGTAGCTTCTTCACCTGTCCCTTAATTTTTCTTGGTCTTGGGTCTCTACTACTTCCCTCTCCCAGATTTCCCAGATCGGTTCCTTCCCTCCTCCCAACTCCCCACTGAACTGAAAGTGTTTCTCGTGCTGCTTGCAAAAATTGCCAGTTATGGCTCCAGCATTTATTATCAGTTTCCTCATCTGTGAAATAAGGAGGTTGGACTGACTGGTCTCTAAGGTCTCTTCCAGCTCAGTTATGAATCTATTATTATAATAGATGATGTGTTAGAATAAATGGGGCCTCTTTTTGATCACTCCCTTCTTGGAACCTCCTTAGATTCAGGAGCTTATTCCTTGAGCCCAGGAGCAGTGGCTGGCACATAGGTGCCTAATAAATGCATGTTTTGTCCCCTCTCCCTTCTCCACCCTTTAGAATCCTGCAGAGGGCTGGGTAATAAACACTCGGTTGACTGACCTGCTTGTCTGTCCCAGTAATGCAAGATCCATCTTTGTTTGAAAAGTTTCTTTTCCCAAACCAGGAAGAAAACAGCAACTGAAAATGGGGTTACAAAGTTTTCCCTAAGAAGTGTTAGGACCCACAGGAGTGCCCTTCAAATGTTCTTTTTGCTGAAAGGGGGAGAGACTAGAGAGATTCAGACCACATACAAATCTCAGTTACCTAAGAGTGCATTTCTGAAATGATAGATTATTCATTACAAGTCCCATTTTAAGTTCTTATTAAGTGTTAGCACCTAATCTAAGCTAATTAAGTCTTCACAGTATGGCTTCATTATGTTGTTTGAAGTGTTGTGAATTCTCAGAACACTGGATATATCCATATGCAAATATAAGTATAAAAACACATTTCAGAGCCAAATAGAAATGAATTTTTTGGGATCATCCATATAATAATCTCTGCACTTTTATAACCCTATTTCTTGAGAAGTAATTTTATATAAAAAATAGAAAGGACCACAATTCAAGTTCTACCTCTGACATATGCTAGAAGTGTGAGCTCTGGCAAAGCCCTTAATCTTTCAGTGTCCTAAGTAACAGTGCAGTTAAAACTTCCCCAGGGCTTTTAGGACATCCTATATTTCAGAGACAGTGTTTACCAGCATTGATAGAGGGAGTTTCTTTACCTGATGAGTTTCTTAAATTAATGAAATCACAGGTCAAGTCTTTATCCTTATGTATGTGTGTGTATATATATGCATATATACATATATTATATATATAGGTGTGTGTATGTGTGTACGCATATGTGCACATATATATATACATACATATATATATATATATATAAAATGCTTTTACCTATATCATTTCACTCAAAAACTAGGGCATTCAGGAAAGGCTTCCCATTTTAGTGTGGAGGTGAGCTGAACCATGAAAGACAGCTAGAAACTATAAGGTATGGAAGGGTTCAATGCCTCAGTTTCTTCAGTTATAGAATGAGACTAATAGTAACTTCCCTCCCTATTTTACAGAGTATGTGGGGTCACACAACAGCTCTGTAAAAATAGATGGGGAAGTTGTAATTGCTAGCTTTCCTCCATGGTTCAGCTCATCTACCCAATGGAACAGGAAGCCTTTCCTGAATGTCTAAGTTTTTGTCCTTTCTCCCCTTTTAAATTGTCTTATATGCACTCAGCAATTTAATGTCTTTGTTTGCATTTTGCCCAGGAAACTCTAATGCACTTCCTCCTGGAAAGGGTGCTTACTATTGCTCTACTTGGCTATGGCTGTTGTCCTTCATTCTTGAAGCAGACCAAAATGGCCTCTCTAGGATAAAGTCAAGTTTCAATGTGTCCAACTGCGGTTGATCTGACCAGTGTAAGCTTGGAATGCTCTACTATAGACTGGGCATGGATAGTCTTCTGTGAACATTTTGGGGGGATCTCTACATTTGTGCATTCTGCATTTCCTTTGAGCTGTTTCAATTCTGCTTTGCTCATAGAACACAGCACTATCTCTTGTCACTCATGCTGACAAGGTCAAAACTCCCTTCCCACTACTTCCCTTTATGAATTTTATCCCCCTACTGGGAGGTAAGCTCACTGAGGGGCAAGATTACTTGGTTAATATTTTTATGTCTCCACTGCCTAGGACAATGAGTGTATTTATTCTTCATTGCTGAAGAAGACCATGCCATCAGAGAAATAATGACATGACTTGCACTTGACTTTGTTTTGAGGGAGGGAGGGCTGTGCAGGTCACCAGCCTCACTTCTCCTCCAGAGCCATCTGAATCCAGTGACCAGATATTCATCAGGATGACTGGAGATGACCCAGGATGAGGCAATTGGGGTGAAGTGACTTGCCCAAGGTCACACAACTAGTGAGTATCAAGTGTCTGAGGGGAGATTCGAACTCAGGTCCTCCTGACTCCTGCACTGGTG
>JAQQSK010007534.1:0-13941 GCA_028658325.1 Potorous gilbertii | reverse complement strand
TTTTTCCTCCACCTGTCTGACTTGATTTTCAAAATCCTTTTTGAGCTCCTCCATGGCCTGAGCCCATGGGGTATCTATTTCAGATATTTGGGATACAGAGGCTTTGACTCCTATGTCTTTACCTGATGGTAAGCATATCTCTTCGTCGTTGTCAGAGAGGAATGGAGGAATCATCTTCTCAAGAAAATAACCTTCTATGGTCTTAGTTTTTTTCCCTTTTCTGGGCATTTTCCCAGCCAGTTATTTGACTTCTGAGAGTCCTCTCCACCCCCTGACCCAGATCCGCCCAGCTAGTGCTTGGGGTCTGGGATTCAAATGCTGCTCCCCAGCCTCAGGGCTTTTGGCGGCAGGCCTGACTGCTCTTCAATGGGAGCTTATCTGCTGGTTCTCAGGTGGGGGCAGGGCCACCTCCCAGGCTCAGTTCCCTCAGGGGGTTATGCCGAGATCTTTTGTAATGGAGCTGGGGTGGAGATCCTGCCTGCTCTGAGGGCCTCTGGCCAAGTGGCCTCTGCCTCTGCCGCAGCCTCTGCCTCTGCCGTGGCCGCAGCCTCCCGAGGGGGTCCAAGTCCCCGAGATACCCCGCTCCCCTCTCAGCCTGTCTCTCTCACTGACCTGTGCGTCTGTGGGTGGAGGGACCTTCGTGGCCACCCGGAGATTCAGGTCTCTGAAGCCTGCTTGGGTCTGCTGGCTCCTCTCAGTGCCGCGTGGCCGGGCAGAGCTTCGCGGCTGGGGTAGGGGAAGGGGAGCGTTCCACAGGGCAGGGCTCCGCTCCCATCCGGGGTACCTTTGCGGTCGGTTTTTCAGGGCTCTCTGCAACAGAAATCTCCTTCACTGTGTTGCTGCGCAGCTTCCACTGCTCCAGAATTTGTCAGGAGTTCTTTTTACAGGAAATCTATGGGCTGTGGATTCAGAGCTAGCAAATGTGAGTCTTTCTACTCCGCCATCTTTGTACATCCAAAAATTTGACTTTCAAACACAAGAATCAAGAGTAGCATGAAAAGATAAACAGGAAAGAGAAATCATAAGGGACTTACTAAAGTTGAACTGTTTACATTCCTACATGGAAAGACAATATTTGTAACTCTTGAAACTTTTCTCATCATTTGAATAGTTGGAGGGATTGTACACACATACACACACACACACACACACACATATATATGTGTGTGTGTGGGTATAGCTATATATATAGATATATATGTAGACAGAGGGCAGAGAGTGAGTTGAATAGGAAGGGATGATATCTAAAAAAATAAAATTAAGGGGTGAGAGAGGAATATAATGGAAGAAGAAAGGGAGAAGTGGAATGGGGCAAATTATCTCTCATAAAAAAGGCAAGAAAAAGCTTTTTCAGTGGAGGGGAAAACAGGGAGGTGAGAGGGAAAAAATGAAGCTTACTCTCATCACATTTGGCTTAAGGAGGGAATAACATGCACACTCAATTTGGTATGAAAATCTGTCTTACACTACAGGAAAGTAGGGGAGAAGGGGATAAGTGGAGTGTGGGGGGATGGTAGAAGGGAGAGCAAATGATAAGAGGGTGGTAATTAGAAGTAAACATTTTTGGGGAGGGATAAGTTCAAAAGAGAGAATAGAATAAATAGGGGGGCAGGATAGGATGGAGGGAAATATGGCTAGTCTTTCACAACTTGACTATTATGGAAGTCTTTAGCAAAACTAAACATATATAGACTATATTGAATTGCTTGCCTTTTCAATGGGGATGGGTGGGGAGGGAGGGAGAGAAGTTGGAACTCAAAGTTTTAGGAATGAATGTTGAGAATTGTTTTTGCATGTAACTGGGAAATATGAAATACACATAATAGGGTATAGAATACTGTCTTGCCCTACAAAAAAAGAGAGAAGATGAGGCTAAGGGAAGGGAGGGTGTGATGGAAGGGAGGGTAGATTGGGGGAAGGGGTAATCAGAATGCATGGTGTTTTGGGGTGTGAAAGGGGAAAGATGGGGAGAAAATTTGAAACTCAAAATCTTGTGGAAATGAAAGTTGAAAACTAAAAATAAATAAATAAATTGGAAAAAAGGAAAAAAATAGAATGGCAAATAGAAGCTAATGACCTTATGAGAAATCAAGAAATTATAAAACAAAACCAAAAGAATGAAAAATAGCAGACAATGTGAAGTATCTCATTGGGAAAACAACTGACCTAGAAATTAATCCAGGAGAAATAATTTAAAAATATTTGGACTACCTGAAAGCCATGATAAAATAAAAAGCCTTGACATCATTTTTCAAGAAATTATCAAGAACAGCTGCCATGATTTTCTAGAACCAGAGGGCAAAATAGAAATGGGAAAATTGCCTCCAGAAAGAGATCTCAAAAGGAAAATTTCCAGGAATATTGTGGCCAAATTCCAGAGTTCCCAGGTCAAAGAGAAAATATTATATTAAGAAAGAAATAATTCAAGTATCATGGAAATACAATCAGGATAACAGCATTTAGCAGCTTCTACACTAAGGGATCAAAGGGCTTGGAATATGATATTCCAGAGGTCAGTGGAGATAGGATTAAAACCAAGAATCACCTACCCAGCAAAACTGACTATAATACTTCAGGGAGAAAAATGAAACTTCAGTGAAACAGAGGACTTCTAAGCATTCTTATTGAAAAGCCCAGAGCTTAATAGAAAATGTGACTTTCAAATATAAGACTCAAGAGAAGAATGAAAAGGTAAACAGGAAAGCGAAACCCTATGGAACTTACTATAGTTGAACTATCTACCTTCCTACATGGAAAGATGATATTTGTAACTCATGAGACCTTTCTCAGTATTAGGATAGTTGGAGGGAATATTATGTATATTTGTATGTGTATGTATGTGTATGCATATATATATATGTATATATATGTATATATATATATATATATATATATATATACATATATATGAGAGAGAGAGAGAGCGTGCACAGGATAAGCTGAATATGAAGGGATTGTGTCTAAAAAAGAAAATTAAGTGTTGAAAGGAAGGAACTGGGAAAAAGAGAAAGAGAGAGGTAGAACATAGTAAATCATCTCACATAGAGACAAGAAAGAATTTTTACAATGGAGGGGAAGAAGGGGAAGATGAGAAGAAATAAGTAAACCTTCCTTTCATTGGATTTGGCTTCAGGAGGGAATAAAATACACACTCAATGGGGTATGGAAGTTTATCTTACCCTACAGAAAAGCATGGGGGGAAGGGGATAAGAGAGGGGGGATAATAGAAGGGACAGTAGATTGGGGGAAGGGGGTAATCAGAAGCAAACTCTTTGGTAGAGGGACAAGTCAAAGAAGCAAATTGAATAAATAGAAGGTGGGCAGGACAGAGGGAAATATAGTTAGTCTTTCACAACATTGCTGTTGTCAAAGTGTTTGACGTGACCACACATGTATAACATTTATCAAATTGTTTGCCTTCTTAATGGCTGGAGAGGGGAAAAGGAAGAGAAAGTGAAACACAAAGCTGTAAAAATTAGAGGTTGTTTTTACATGCAATGAGGAAGTAAGATATATAAGCAATGTGATTTAGAAATCTATCTGAACCTACAGGAAAATAGAAGGGAAAGGGATGGGGTTGGTGGTGATAGAAGGGAGGGCAAATTGGCAGAAAGGGCAAAAAGGCAATCAGGATACACGCTGTCCAGGGGTGGAGGTATGGGGAGATGGGGAGAAAATTTAAAATTCAACATTTTGTGGAAGTGAATGTTGAAAACTGAAAATAAATTTACATTAAAAAAACACAAATTAATTCAGTGATCAATCACAAGTCCAGAAAACTGATGAGGAAACATGTTTCCCAAATCTTGATAGAGAGGTGGTGGACATAGGGAGAGAATAACACTTATATTTTCAGACAAGACCAATTCATTTTATGTGAATTCATTTTACTTGACTCTACTTATTGTTACAAAGAAGGCCTTTCAGGTTTTTTTGGTGGAGAGAGAGAGGGATAATTATGATGTTGAAAAATAATAGGAAAACTCTGAAATCACTGGTGAAAATTGAAAATGAACAGAAGAAAGCAGAAGAAAGTTCAAAGGGGGCCTCAGAAAGCAGGACAGTATGAGTCTTACTATATTAACTTTACTATATGCTTTAAAAAGCTGTAAGAAATAGAGATACCACCATTGTACATACAATCCTCTTCTCTGGTCTTTATATGTGGAAATGTTCATATTTGTGGATATTTGTGAAATTCATAATGTCCAAAGCTATTTCTAAGAGAATTGAGAAGATCTGAACACAGAGGGGTCTAGAGGGGGAAAGAGTCAGTAGAAAGGGAGAAATTGAGAATTCCTAAGAAATGCCCAAAAGAACAAAATCCCAGAGGAGTGTGAAAAGGGATGAAATCATTAGAACAGATGGAATAGTTATCCTTAAGCAGGAATAGAGACACTTCTTAACCCTGAGACAGGAAGGAAGGAAGGAAGGAATACCTTGAGAAGCTTTGAGATTTGAAGGTAGGATATTTAGACTGTTCATAAAAGATGACTTTATTTTTCTCAGTAATAAACATAAATGAAGTAGTAAGATATTGGTATAAGGAAGAGGAAGGGACTGAGTATTTGAAGAGAATTTAAAAGTTTACGAAGAGTCACTGTGCAAAATGAGATAGGGAATCAATAACTGTATTATAAAAGGATTGCTGAGAAGCAACAAGAATCCATGAGGAAAAAGGAAGCATAAATTTCAATGAAATTGGCTCGATCTGGGGACTGAGCAGTCCAGGAGCAAGACTAGAAAAGCAGGCAGGCAGACATGGAGGGACAGAAGGAAGAAAGGAAGGAAGGAAGGAAGGAAGGAAGGAAGAACTTATTAAAGGTTTGCTATGTGCCACTGTGCTACATACTAAGGATAAAAATACAAGCAAAAGAAAGATGGTCCCTGCTCTCAAGGGGAAGACAGTACACAAAAGGAAGCTGCAAAGAGAGGAGGGGAGGAAAAAGGTACCTGAACAGAACCAGAAGCGGGGAATAAAGGGAGTCTGCTGCTGCTGTTGGTGTGGGTGATTTGCTTTAGTTCCTCTTCTGTAAAATGGGCTGTAGAAGGAAGTGGCAAACCACTTTAGTATTTTTGCTAAGAACACCCCAAATAGGGTCTCAAAGAGTCAGACACAAATGAAATGTCTGAACAACCACAATATGCCAGGCACTGTTCTAAGCACTAAGGACACAAATACAAACAAAAAGAAAAAATAGTCCCTGCCTTCAAGGAGCTTATATTCTAATGGGAGAAGACCATGCACTAAAGAGAGAAAGAGGAGAAAAAGGTTACCTGAAAAGAACCGAAGGAGGGGAGTAAAGGCGAGTCTGGGCACCTCCACAAAACAGAGGTTGCTGGAGGCACTCACCAGTGGGAGAAGGGGAGGAAGGTCTTATAGAGTAGGATGCTGAATCTTCCAGGGTGAAGAGACCCCAGGCACTGGGGGAAGTTCTAATATAAGACATGGTTTAGAAGTGCAGGAGCCAGAAATGAGACTGGGAAGAGGAAGGTCAGAAATACTACCTTGAAAGTTAGTACAACAAGAATAGCAGGTCACTGAGAGTGAGGTATTCAAGGGGGTGATGTTAGATCAATTCTCTGGGTAGTCTGGGCCCTCACTGATGAAATTTTTTCCCTTGATAAGGGAATCTCTACCACCCTTCTGACCATAGAGATTGCTTTGTCACCTGTTAAGAAGGGAATTTATGGAAAGCAGTATGGCAAAAACTAGGTATAAACCAACATCATACACTGTATACCAAGACAAAGTCAAAATGGGTACATGATGTAGATGTAAATGACTGAAACCACATACAGATTAGGAGAGCAAGAAATAGTTTACCTGTCAGATCTATGGAGAAGGGAAGAATTTATGACCAAACAGGAGATAAAGAGCATTACGAGATGTAAAATGGACAATTTTGATTATATCAAATTGAAAAGGTTTTGCACAAGTATAACCAACACAACCAAAATTAAAAGAAAAAAAAAGCTGGGGAACAATTTTATAGCAGTTGTCACTAATAAAGACCTCATTTCTCAAACATATAGAGAACTGAGACAGATTTTATAAGAGTACAAGTCATTCCTTAATCAACAAATGGTCAAAGGACACAAACAGGCATAAGAAAAAGTACTCTGAATCACTATTGATTAGAGAAATGCAGATTAAAACAACTTTGAGGTAACACTTCACACCTGTCAGATTGGCTAATATGACAGAAAAAGAAAATGATTAATGTTGGAGGAGCTGTGGGAAAATTGCTACATTAATGCATTGTTGGTAGAGTTGTGAACTGATCCAAATATTGTGGCGAGCAATTTGGAACTATGCTCAAAGGGCTATAAATTATGCATACTCTGATCCAGCAACACAATTACTAGGTCTATATCCTAAAAAAGACTTTTAGAAAAAAAGGAAAAATGACAAAAAAATATTTTGTACAAAAATATTTATAGCAGCTTTTTTGTGGTGGCAAAAAATTGGAAACTGAGAGAATGTCCATCATTAGGGGAATAGTTGAACAAGTTGTGGTATGTGTAATGGAATGCTATTGTACTACAAGAAATAATAAGCAGGTTAACCAGAAAAACTGCAGAGTTCCACAAACAAAGCAAAGTAAGAAGAACCAGGAGAATATGTACACAGTAACAGCAGTATTGTACAATGATCAACTGTGAATGACTTAGCTCTTTTCAGTAATACAATGATCTGGTACAATCCTAAAAGACCCATGATGAAAAATGCTATCCATATCCAGGGAAAGAACTGACAGAGTCCAAATGCAGATCAAAGCATATTATTTTCACTTTATTTTTTCATGAGTTTTTTTTGGTCTGTGTCTTTCACAATATGACTAATATGGAAATACATTTTGCATGATTACAGATGTATAACCTATATGAAAATGCTTACTGTCTCAGGGAGAAGGGAGAGGAAGAAGGTAGGGAGACAATTTAGACCTCAAAATTTTTTTAAAATGAATGTTAAAAATTGTTTTTACTTGTAATTGAAAAAAGTGTTATTTTTTTTTTAAAGAAAAGAACTTGATGGCTTAGGGAATGTTTCTTATTCTCCAGGTTTCAGAGGACTATTTCCCATCCTACTCAACCCCACACCCTTCCCTCATTCCCACCCCAGTACACACATATATTCATTTCTACCCTTTGTCCTGGCATAATGCTAGTTAGCCATGTTTGCATATGACACATTCATAAATTGAGGAATGGATGATCAGTTGGAAATTTTTAAAAATCATTTTGTTTTTAGGAACATTCTGAGGCTATCAAAATCTGGCTAACAGGAAAATTTACCGAACTGCGATTATTACTTGATGAAGAGGAAACAGCTGCAAAGAAATTCATTGATAGAAACACCCAGCAGGCATTTAGAACATACAATGAGCAAGTGGAATTGTGTCAAGAACGAATTAACATCATAGACAACCTTTCCAGAAAGATCCAAAGAATATACCAACAGCAAGATCCTGTTCAGTTGCTACAGGTAACAAGCAATTTCTGACACTTAAGTCATCAACCCCTAATCTTAGTTCATGGTGATTAGTGTCTATATTTATGTGGCATTTGAACCACTTTATGAGCCATAGCTTCTTTGGTTTTTTCTGCTCATTTCATGTGTTGGTGCCTATAAGTTCAATTGTAGATTCTGCTCCACAGTGAAAAAAATGTGGTTGCTTGGGATACAGAATAAGACTTCATTTACAATGGATAGGGAAGCTTAGATTGGTCCAGACATTGTAAAAAGACAGAATTCCTTTTCACTTTCTTGTTGTTCACTTTCATGTCATTTTAGTCACGTCCTCCACTTCATGATTTCTTGGACATCTGGGTTTTCTCAGCAAAAGTAGTGGAGTGGTTTGTCATTTCCTTCTCCAGTGGCAGAGGTTAAGTGGTTTGCCCAAGGTCACACAGCAAGGAAGTTTCTGAGACTGGATTTGAACTCAGGTCTTCCTGACTCAAAGCCCAGTACTTTATGTGCTGTGCCTCCTAGCTGCCACCCTTTTCATCTAGGAAGTAATAAAATACCAAACTTAAGGGGCAGAACGAGAAAGTAGCAGTTAGTCTATCCACAGAGATAAGCATATACCCTGCATAGTTTATCTTAAAAGTAACCACACAATCCAAAAATTAACCAGTCCGTGAACTAAGAATAATTATTAAAAACATGCACACATGCTCACATTTTCCCTCCTTTCTGACCTTATTGCTATGTCTCTGTACACAAAAGTATAAATTCTAGAGAATTGTTCCAAATGTACATCATTTGAATACATCAGCCTCTTTCCATCCCAATGGTTGTGCGGGCAGCATGATGGGAGCACTTTCAATTATACCTGCAGTAATAAGGAGTAGGATGATAGAAAGACCTCCTGGCAGTTGTTACCCATCTGTATCTCCAGGGTCTGGTTTCTCAGACCCACAGGTCTCTAATGTCTGTAGTCACTTCATCCAGGGGTGATCAAACCCAGAGGTAAAAAATAATGGTTCAGTATAGTCAAACTCCCATTTACTTCAACAAACAGTTATTGCCTGCTACATACCCAAACTAACATTCAATTTAGTAAACATAGTATCACTTACTCTATGTTGTACAAGGCAGCTAGGTGGCACAGTGGATAGAGCTCTAGGCATAGGATCAGAAATACTCATCTTCCTAAGTTCACATCCAGCCTCAGACACTTCCTAGCTGTGTGACCCTGGTCAAGTCACTTGACCCTCTTTGCATCAGTTTTCTCATCTGCAAAATGAGCTGAAGAAGAAAATGGTAAAACCACTCCAGTGTCTTTGTCAAGAAAACCCTAAATGGGGTCACAAAGAGTAGGACACAGCCAAAACAAGTAAACAACAAGAATATATAGTGCAGCATGGAGTTCTGAAGAGAGTCAAATCTCAGAGTCAAAAAATATGGGTTCAAAACCTGCCTCTGACATTTCCCAGCTGTGTGATTCTGGCCAAGTCACTTCACCTTTTAGTGCCCCCAGGTAACTTTCAGAGACTATAAATGGCAGGATAGTTGCTGATCTACATTTGTAGAGGAAGTATCCTTGCCCAGAATTTCCTACCCCCATGAAATCACCAGTGCAGGTGATCACATTCTCTGACATGTAATGTCAGTTGCCTAGAGCACTAAAAAATTAAACAACTTGCTCAGATCACACAGCCAGTATGTATCAGAGGAGGAACTTGATTTTGAGGCCAGTTTTCTGTCCACTAAACCCTGATGCTTATGTTTCCTCTCTGTTCTGTCCCTTCTGCTGTAACAAGGTATGCTGGAGAAAAGTTTCTAGAAACCATTAAGAAATAGAGACCATTTTTCTCAAGAAAACTGGAAAGAAATAGTTAAGAATGATTGATGTTGTTTAGTCATTTCAGTTCAGTCTTTGTGACTCCATTTAGGGTTTTCTTGACAAAGATACTAGAGTGGTTTGCCATTTCCTTCTCCTGTTCATTTTACAGTTGAGGGAACTGAGGAAAACAGGGTTAAGTGACTTGCCAAGGGTTATACAGCTAGGAAGTGTCTGAGACTGGATTTGAATTCAGGTATTCCTAACTCCATTTCCTGTTCTCTATCCATTGCACCACCTCATAAGGATGATTAATGAGCACTTAACTTTCAGACAACTTCCTAGTTCAGTAGAAAGATATAAATCTGTACAATACAACTTCTACAAATTGAGAATATATTTCTTAATGGAAACTCTAAAGATAAGAGGCATGAGGTATAAAGAGCTGACCTCATAATCAAGACCTGAGTTTAAGGCAATCCTCTGTCACTGATTGTGTGACCTTAGGTTGCTTAACTAGTCATTGTCTCAGACAACTCTATAAGGCTATCAGCTACAGAATGGATGACCCCAGTGACTTAAATTGATAACAAGCACTTCCTCACAAAGTTTCCAACAGCCATTACATCATTGTCAGGACAAAACAAAATACTCCAAATATCTAAAAATATAATGCAGATAAGCAAGCATTCTTATAAATGGGATGGAATTAGATTGCCAATCCAGTACCCAATGGGACCTAAGTTAACATGAGACCATGTAGACTTCTCAGCTTCAGACCAAAGAGATGACAAACAGCAAAAAACAGAGAAACAGGAAAATATAGGCGGAAAGAAGAGATATCTGTACTGTCACTTTTTCCTCTGCCCACCAGGAAGAAAAATCAAAGAGAGAAGGCAAAACACATATGGATCCTTAAATCTTTTCTGCTCTTTTTAGTCTACTGTAAAATTAATTTTCTCCTCATAGTCTCAGTAGCCTATTATTTCTACATTCCTAGATCTATGCCAGATTCTAGACTAGGGAGAAAAAAGTTTTAATTCTTTTTAAAGGTAAATCAGCTTTGAATCAAAGCGTTCCACCCATATTTAAAGAAAGAAGCAAGAAAGGGAAGGAAGGAAGGAAAGAAGGAAGGAAGGAAGGAAGAAGAAAAGGAGAAAGAAGAAAGAAAGAAAGCTAGCTATTTCTTCAGTTCAGTCACATGCTTCCCATTTCCCTTAGCCTTGGTATTTTGGCTGAAGCTAAGATATCTTTAATGATGTCATGACTTCTTCCAGCAGCTCCTTGTTGATAATATGTTACAGTCTACTCATATCCACCATGTACTTTTTCATTATCCTTTGAGTGACCTACAACTGTAATTCTTTGGACACTGTAGTATTTCATAGCCATATAAGATCACCAGAAGAATATCATTATTAAAAAAGATGGGCCTTTATTTCAGGGAGAAACTTGGGGTCATTAAAGGTGATTGCCTGATATCCCAAAGGCAGTCAGCCCACTTTGCTCTTTAGATGTGACCCTTGCTCATTGTTTGTCACAGTGTCTATCCAAGACATATACGCTAATTGACCAGCTTGATAACTTGACCATCTACCCAAGTCATTCTTCATGCACTTGGTTTTTCCTGTGTGAATAATTAAGCTCTTGAATGATTAGGAATCACATTTAGAAGACCCTACAGCATTCAAGGGTTTGATTCAACAAACATATCAAAGGATTATAAATTTAGAGCTAGAAAAGGATCATCATCTGAAACATGGAATATCTGGAGGATCTCACTATCTTTAGAAATCCTTCTAATATGCCAACAATATCCTTCTTTAAAAAAAGGAATCTTTGAGGTCATCTCTCATTCAGCATAGGAATCTCCCTCAACAACACTGTCTGCTTGAACAATCCATGTAATAGAGGGTTTATTCTCTCAAAAGGTCAGTCATGCCATTTGGGGATGGCGATTAGTCTTCTTTATATAGAGTCAAAATTAGTCCTAATTATCCCTTACAGGGATAAGCAGACTATCTCAGATTCAACTTCCATATGACAGGCTTTAAGATAGTTGAAGACAGCCATTTGAAGACCTTTCTTTGTCTTCTCCAGGCTAAACTTTCTCAGTTTCCACAACTGCTCCTCATATGTCATACATTTCATTCATAAGCAGATATATACATATATATATATATATATATATATATATATGGAGATAGATGGAGAGTTGTAAAGATGGATACATCATATGTGTTATATATATAATATTTGAATTAATAATATCCAATTTTATGTTTATGTTGTTGTCATCCCTTTCCCCTCAGACTGAACTGTCTTCAAGAACAAAGACTCGATATTATTTTATCATTGTTAGCACCTAGCATAGTGTATAGTTGTTGCTTACTTATTATATAATATATATATAGTTGTTGCTTAATTAGTATTTGTTGACCATGGCATGGTTTTGACTATTCTGAGGCCCCTTGTCTGGATGTATCCTAGTCCATGGGTGGTCCTCTCTTATCATGTTGTTTCATGATCTGAGTGCAGAATTGCTGATGTGGTTTGTTCAGGTCAGAATAGATAAGGCTTCCTTTCTTCAAGCTACCAAAACTCATATAGTTGTAGGTAGATTATATACTATCTTAATACATCTCATTTTCTCATTTGTTTTGTTAGTTTTTAAATTTTACATTTAAATTTAATTAATTTAAATAAAATAAAATAACATTTTAAAATTCCTTTCAGTTATCATTTTGTTAAGCAGCATGGCATGCTGGGAAGGGAGCTGGCCTTGAGGTCAGAAGACCTGACTGTGTGACCCTGGGCAAGTCATTTCATTTCTCTAAGCCTCACTATTACTGTCAATTTCTCATAGAGTTCTATAAGAAAAATGTTTCATAAGCTTTAAAGTACTATACAAATGTGAGATCCTGACTAGATCTTTTTCAATAAAAATTGACTATTTTGAGAAAATAAACTTTTATTATTTTAAAAACATAATATATAAATAACAGCATATGTATATAAATATTTAAAAATTATATTTATAAGTATAAATGTAATATATAAATAATAATACATAAAATATATTATTTGTAGGCATATGCTCATATTTTCAAGATAATGCTGCAAGGGCTTTTGTTTTCTTTGGTGTAAGTGTTTCTTAATAATAACAGTATAATAGCTGACATTTAGATAAAGTTTAAGGTTTACAAAGAGTTTTGCATAGTTTATCTCATTTGAGCTACCTGTGTGGTAGGTGCTGAAAGTTTTATTATTCCTGTTTTACAGATGTGAAAATAGAGGTTAATTAACTTGTCCATGGTCATACATGTACTAAGTGTCAGAGGCAAGATTTGAACCCAAGATTGTCCATGTCCTACAGTAGTACTCTAACCATTACCCAGTACTGCCTCTTCATTGACACAGATAGTAACTCTTTTGCTATTTAGGAGATGATCTCTGGGAGTTGTCATGACAGAAATAAATAGCACTGACTTTTCCCCATACCTGTGATGGTGCCTTCCTAACTTCTTAGTCATGAAAGCCCTGACTTTCTTTAAGCCTCAGCTCTAACACCATTTCTTCTAAGAGTTCTTTCTTAGTCCCTTCTCTTCCCCTTTCCCCAACCCCTCCTATTCCACTTATTCCTATTTCTTTTGTGTGCTCTGATTTACATATTTTTTCTCTCCCATTAGATGTAAGCTCCTTGAGGGAAGGGAATGTTTTCGTTTCTTTTTGGCTTTATATACCCAGTATTCAGTATAGTCCCTGGTGAATGGTAATCTCTTAATAAATGCTTGCTGATCGACAGATTGATGAGACTCATCACTCTTAGCTAGACCGCTATTTGAATGATAGACATTCTGGACCTCTACCTCTAAACGTTTATGCTCTCATAAAATAGCTTTTTAGAACATAGGGTCATTTCCATTCTAAAATGAGATACCAGAGTAGGACTTCACTGGAGGGAATCCAAGATAAATTAACATGAAAGTCAGTGGAGGGAATGGGTTTCTGAGTTTTGTGGGTAAGCATAAAAAGGTCAATGACATTCTTTTCCCTTTCACAGATTTGTTTAAACCAAACTTAAAATCAGTTTTGTTACCTTTAGGAATATACAGCATCAGAAAAGGAAATCATGCAGCAGATGATTCCTACAGAATTATGCCATCCAGTACCTGTTAAGTTTGAACATGCTAAGACCTATTATAGGAACTTAGCAACATCTGTTTTTACCACTCTGCAGATGCCATTGGAAGTCCGCCTTAAAGAAGGTAAATCATTTTTACTTAACCTAATTACCTAATTTCTTTGTAGGCAATCCAGCTGCTTTTCCTTTTTGACTTATACCACGTCTCTTCAGCCCAGACAAATCTTCCTAAAATACTTTCTATCATGACACTTTTCTGCTCAAAAAAAGTCCAGTGGTTTCAAAGTCTTACAAGGTAAAGTCCATATCCCTTGACCATGCCTTCAAGGCCCTTCAGAACCTGATCCCAAGCTGTTTTTTTTTTTTTTTATTATTTTTTTTTCCAGTGCAAACTAATTTTATTTTTTTTTTAAATAAATTTATTTAACTTTTTGCATTCATTTTCACATGATTTTGGGTTCCAAAATTTTCTCCCCATTAGTCCCCTCCCCCCTCCCCAATACACTG